>CM057150.1:35634413-35797369 GCA_029964075.1 Patiria pectinifera
TTGCATACGGCATGTCGCGTGCCAGGTGTGGAATTTGGATGACAATAGCTATTTGCATAATTCTTCGGGAAAAGCCCGAGTCAGAGGTCAATGCTTTGTATTGTGCGTCATACCGGTCACACGACGACAGTTTCATGACTGCAGTGCTGTGATTGTATGCAATCGATCGTGCTGGTAAATTTTAATTAGGAAAGAAGCCGACATCTCAACAGCCAACAGTAGTAACTGGGGTCCCATGAGAGAGTAGGGTAACTGGGGTCCCATGAGGCCGGAGAGCTAGAGGGGAGGGTTCTATGGGTCTCATTGGAGGCACACAAAAGGTTTGGTCATTGTTCTTTTACAGATATTTGCAGATGTTTTTTACCCGTCCATATCAGAATATCATTGCCAAACATTTTGTGAAATTTATGCTTTCGTCAAGACCGTGAACTTATTATCAGAGCTTTTCATAGAGATGCTTGCCACGGATTTTACCTGCTTGGAAAAATTCGGTTTAATAATTATTTCATTATAAATTCGATGATTTCTTACAGTATCTTTTGTAGAAAAAAAGGCACGGAAAACGAAAATGGGAAAATCAGATTTATCTTCAAAATCCCCCCCCCCCCCCCCGGGCGAACGTATTTTCCGATTTGGTTCCCCTATTGTTCCCCACAGTATGTAGCTTGCGCCACCTGTTGTTCAGTATTTGATACATCCCTCGATCGCACCATCGGTCGCGCATACGGCACGTCGATCGTCGTGGTGTCAGACTAAAATTGTTTTGCCCGTGGAGCTATTGTTTGGCCGTGGTTTTCCTCCATGGTTTTACATACAGACTCATTAAGTTTTGATTAGCATTTACAGGATAACTAGTTTAGCACTAAAACCCTTAGAAAGAATGTCAATTGCATCCTGAATTCATAACGTGTATCCTCAAGCTCGACCCTCCATAATCGACACGGCTAATAACGCCGCCACATCACTGCACATGGCATGGTTAACGCAAATCAAATGGGTGCGTAGTAATATGATCGCGTTGATTTAGGGGGTCTGACGATGTCATCAGATAAGGTCAGTGAAAGGTTGAAAAACATGAATCTGGATGAGAAACTGAACTTTCCATAGACTGACTGTGTGTAGTTAATTATGCAAATAAATTGTAATTTAATTATCTCGTGATGACAATTGAAAAATCTGGAAGAAATGTTGCAACCTGAGGCTGAAGCCACTTCCAATTCCACGCTTGTGTACAATGTCTATAAAGACTAAGAACATTTTTAAAGTATTTCCTAACAAAATTGGAAATATTTCTCAGTCCCATATTCATGTCTTTAACACTTATCATCATTTTTGCAACAAATGACCTACGTTGAGATGATATATAGAGAAAAAAGTAGCTTCAGGTTGCAACATTTTTTTCAAAAATCTGTGTGCACCATGTATGTGGGTACCATACCGCTTCCAGGTACAGCTGGTTAAATTTTCATCTAGTGCATTGTCTGGAAGGCAAGACGACTGTTTCATGCGTTAAGCGTTCACGCAGAAGGCACTCACAGTCTAACGCATGAAACAGTCAATTAGAACGCGCGTCGCGTAACATTCCCCAATACGGAGCGCCTGACCAAGGCCTTTGTTGCTGTGTCTATAGCTGAGTTTATTTTATCCATGTCTAGACGCGACAACGGGTGAATGACCGAAGACCCGATAGAAAGCACCCACTGATTGGTAAAAATCTAGAGGTCAAGATGCGGTTGTCTTGCATAACTAATCAGCGAATCTGTTCAAAAATTATAGGGCATTGCTTAGATTGCCATGGTCTATTAATAGACTAGCACATACATTGAGTATTTGGCGCAGTAGAAACACCCCTATATCTGAGTGGAACAACCCGCTATATCGCAGCGGCGCACACATGCTTTGGCCTCTCTTTTTTAACTTTGTGCGCGGACGTCCTTTCCAGCCTTGTTTTCATCTGTGGTGTTTTTTTTTCATGGGTAATCCAAATCATTAATTTCATTGAAAAATGCTCAAACCACTTCATGCTGGGTTGGAACACTCAAAGAAATATTTAGACTGATATTTTTTTTTAACCAACAGACTTTGAATGATGTTATTTGACCCCTGTAAATTGGGAATCAGCCAAAGCAGTCCTGTATGGCGGTCGTGTGGAAAGGATGCAACAGTGTGGGATGGCCGTCACTACAAGCAGTCACTTCTTGGTAAGCCCAACGTGATCTTTTATTAAGTTGCCCCATTCCTGGGGAGGGGAGGGGAGGGGTAGACTTTTTTGGAGGGAGGGGAGATAGGGCAACTAGAACCAACTCTTAAGCCCTTTTCACACTAGAGCCTCTCAACCTGGGTTGAAATCAACCCTGGGCGAACCCATGCAGTGCCGCCCTGGATTGAGTTTTTTTATTTCAACCCCACGTTCAACCCCGCATCGTTTCACACTTGTTTCATGCAAATCAAGCTTATCATGCTCAGTTACTACTGTTTTGAACCCTGGCCAGAATTTCAACCCGGGTTGAAAATCTCAACCCTAGTCTGGAGTAGAGTTGAGTTCAACCCGGGGTGAAATCAATCTCGGGGTTGACGCATGGTTGAAATTCTTTAAGTGTGAAACGATGCATGTTTTCAACCCTACGTCAACCCCCAGATTTGTCTAATGGGAAAAGGGCTTCCCTTTAATAGAGAGAAACCATAGTGGCAAGCCTACTTCTGGACCCCTTTCCCGCAAGACTAATGAAAATCCACTTTGTTCACCAAGCTAGCTGGCATGTTTAAAATAAAGAAAAACTACATTTGTGTTTTGAACTTGTTACAAGTTTCACCAAATAGGGTAAATTCACAGAGTTTTGTGGGTGTCCTTTAAAGCAGTATGCCTTCAGAAACCACGAATGAGGAAAACAATTGGCACCAAAAATGATTTCCTCGTTTATCATCCTATCAAGATGGTAAAAAGAGAAAACAGGTCACGATGAAGCCATTTCTTGTAAGAGCAGTGGCCCCAAAATATTTGTTTTCCACAAATTTAGCATCAGAAATTACATTGTTTGAGCTGGAAGGCACAAATACCAGCTGTACTGTGCAAGTAGAGTTTGAAAAGTTTCATGAAAATTAATCATTTTTTGTTGAAGCTAAAAACTGCAGTGACAGGAATAATTAATTTTCATTAATTTCAAGTTGAAATGGCAACCAAATAGGTACAACAATGAAAACAGAGGTCTGGAATTTAATTCTTGAAAAGGCAAGGACATTTCAAGGAGGCAGTCAGGCCAAAATCAAGGCAACGGAGGCCATAGCTTCCTGAAATTCAATACCATTGATTTGAACATTTGTTACAATGAGTGGCAACCTTTCACACTTGAAGAATGTTTACTTTCAAAGAAAAATAATTAAAAAAATTTATCAAGATAATCTCTTGGGATAGATTTACACAAGTCTTTATTCTGTGAATTCAGACAGGAAACCAAATTAATAGGATAAGTATTTGTGCTCATCTTTAGCAGACATTTTGATGATTAAATGATCATCCACATTAGTGTTTCATTGATATAAATGCAAATGTACAAAGTTTGTAATAATAACAATAAACATGATTTCTATGAAAAACTACAAAAACAAAAACAGAAACTACTAAACCTTTTTTTTAAAGAAACTGAGTGAATATTAAAAAAGGACTTATTTTTCTTAGCTTAATGGCTACTGTACATTTTGGAGAAAACAGAGAAAACATAATGCACAAGTCTTTGGATCTCGTAACTGGATTCTGTAGGCACCCCATTTTCAAACCACCTTCAATGTTTGTTTTCTGACAATACCATTTCAGGTGAAATTATTTCACAGGGTATTTGTTACCAGTCCTATCTTCACTTTGAGGTTTCTGTCATTAAATCGGTAGGTACTTATCTGGGTAATTGCAAATGATTCTATGTGGCTTTAGAAAGTGAAGTTAACGGAAATATAGAATAATTAAAATTGTACAGGCTGTAATTTCTATAATCATAAAATGTAATATAGAGATAGCACAGTTTACAATGAGTAGATGTATGTTCTATTAGGAACAAATTGAAGAATACACATAAAGGGAGTTTACAAAGTCTTGTTGTGACTACTAAGATCTACATACAGTGGTGAATTGTTAAACACTTAAAATTCTACTTGAACATTTAATTTTTACAATAATATTGATACTTTGCAAACAAATTAATAATTTTTGCTGAAACCCAAACTAAAGTGATGATTTTTTTTTTCACTTTCAAGTTTTTTGATATGGCAACAACAAATCCCAAAACACTGAAAACAGGTGTGCAATTAAATTCTTGAAAAGATGAGGCAATCTGTTTGGTTTGTAAGGAAAATACTTGAATTAGAAATTTGCTATTTGTGTGGGACCTTTTTAAGGTGGCAGTCAGGCCAAAATCAAGGCAACTGAGGCCGTATAGCTTTCTGAAAATTCAGCTTCAGTCGAGCTGATTTCTAATAATTCAAACTGAAGGGATATTCAAAAATGTTAACAAAATTACAAATCAAGATGAAAACATTCTTATAAATATAGTCTTCATTCTGTGAATTAAGACAGGAAACCAAATTAATTGTCACTCATCTTTAGCAAACATTTCAATTAGTAAATTATCTTCAATATACATGTAAATACATCGTAAATTCAAGTGTGTAAACAACAAAAAATGCAAAAAGTAACGTAAAAACTGAGTAAATAAAGGCTTATTGAACAGTAATCTGAGTACTAACTATCATGGTGATGTGTATGCTTAAAATGAATTCAAACAATACTATTTCACAAACTACTTGTAGTATGGTTACATCTCAAGGATGAAGTGGTTGTAAAACTGTCTCAAAATTTCTATTATCAAAAGTACAATATATAATGGACAACATATACATGTAGATATCATTAGGAACACATTTCAGAATCTCAGGGAGTTTACGAAATCTTGGCTTTGTCTCCAGCTTTGGCTTCTACTATGCGGATTGCAGAGCCTCTGATGAGATCAAGAAATAAACCTCATGAACAATGTCAACACAATTCTCCATTCTGTGAATGAAGATCTGAAACCACATTAATAGAATGAGCTTTGTCACTTATCTTTAGGATGCATTTGGACAAGTCAATTTACTTGGAAGAGTAGTGTTTTATTAATTAAATAGGCAGATGCCAACAGCAACAAAGTAACAAAAAATTAACTGAGTGAATAAAGGCTTATCTTGAACACTAATCGTAACACTAAATTGAACTGAGTAATGCATTTGTAAAGTTGTAATTATTCAAAATAAATGTTAAGAATGTTGAATGTAGAACGAAATGATCCTAAACATTTCTCAAATCTTTGTTATAAAAGATAGCAGAATATATACAGCAAGCTCCATAAGGAACAATTTAACAATCTTAATTGTGTTTATGAAATCTTGGCTTCGTCCCTGGCTTTGGCCCCAGGCTGCATGATTTTTGTCCCCTGATGTAACTCCAGTGCAATATTGGTCCATTTTCTTCTTTAGAGACACCAAATCCTGTCACACAACGCCAATGGATGGTTGGTGCATTTTCACTGAGTTTGAATGTGGTAGGATTCTTAGGAATCTAGTGCCAGAGATAAAGTGGAAGCCACAACGAAGCCAGGGTTTCACAAACACCACATAAAGTTGGTAAGTATTGGATAGATTGATGGCAATCCGTGTACTGGGTGAGGGAGGGGTGTTGGGTTGAGGAGGCGGGGGTCATTACATTCAAACACCTCAACACCCACTAAACGCCCCTCAGCTCCTTTCAAATTTACCATTTAATTCAGATTCCAGTCATGATACATGTAAGATTAAAACAAATTGTCCCCCAATCATGCCATTCAAATCAAATGTAACTTTAGTCAATACACTGTTTATATACAACTTTCTATAGTAACAAAATGTAATTGATGCACTGTTTATTTAAGAATTTGTATGGTAAAATGGTTCACATCAGAGGGATCTGGCAGTTTGGCTTTTTGAGGAGAGATGTGATATGAGTGGGACATGAATGTTGATTGGTGCTGTAATGACTGGACAATTTCATCCTCAACATTTGCTGTTGGGAAGATGATGATTGCTAGTCGATGTCATGTTGGATGACATCACACCTTGTGATAGATCTGGATTGAGAAGGAGTCAGCCACTGCCAGCTGGCCATCCGATGTGAATGTCATTCCACATGGGTTACACAGACCCTGAGCCAGGCAATCAAGAAACCTGCCATCTAGGTCATAGTGGTGAATATGACCAGTGCCAAACCCACCTTGGCTCACTGCAAGGTAGATGCCTGAGCTGTCACAGCATACACCCATGCAGTACCCCACTGGCTCACCATTGACAGTAGGTTGGATGGTGGCATTTGTTGTACTGGTACCCTTGCTATCTGCTATTTCCACGTTCTTTGTGTTCCATCCACTGACCACAACTCTATCAGTGTCGTCATCAACAGCCAGGTAGCGAGGTGGAGTCTGCACTGGTATGGTGTGTAGGATCTCACCATCAGTGGCTTTGTGTTCAGTCCACACCATATTGTAGGTGTCGCCTACTAAGATGGTATTCTTTGTTACTGCTAGACTCTGTAGGTTCACTGGTGTCTTGTCTACCTGATGCTTGAGCATCGTTGGGAACTGCGTAACAAGAGTGTTGTCCTTCATGTTGAACACCTTGACATACTTGCTTCCCTCTTCCAACACAAGCAAGCGCTGCTCAGGATTGTGGATGGCTGCAACTGCCAGTGGCCCTGTGGGTAAAGAAGAACTCAAATGTAACATATGCACAGTATATAAATGCACTGTCACTATTCTGAGTCCCCATGAAATATAAATACCTATGATAACCGACCTATAATAATGAATACATGGCCTGCCTCATAGCCTGGTCATGTAGAATTAATAGGCCTACATGAACATTGTGCAGTCTTCAGCCACCATACATGTATAATTGTGAATAACTGCAACGTCTTGGAGATACAGTTTTGCAAAGTCTTTTATAAATTTGATGCACTCTCTGTGCTATTCTCATTGTTCAAACATCAAAATAGATTAGTCTTATATTTACCCGTATTGTTTTTTTTTTAGCAATAATAAGGTTGTTCAGTTTTCAAATGAAGCATTAATTGACATAAACCCCATTTTTAGTCATCAAGGAATTGTATAATAACAAACTGTATAATAACAATTTAGTTCTTGCAAACTTTAAGACACCTTTCACAAAAAGTTCCAAGATTGGTGCTTACATCATCAACTAACAACTGAAAAAAGGGGACTTGAAGCATATTTTTTTTTTTTATAATTAAGGTCAAAGGTCATTTCGTAGCGTATTTTTTCTGTGCTTCATGGTATGATTTTGGTTTTATTTTAATGAAACGGAGGCCATTCACAGGCTTTGTATTTGCTATAGTATTGGAGATACAAGTATTGAAAGTTCAGAGGTCATGCTAATTAGTCAAAAGTTTGTTGACCGTATCTCAGAATCTAACAAGCCAAACTACAAAAAAATAATCAGTTCTGGGGGTTTCTCATACAGGCCAATCAGCACATCAAATATCATTTCAATCTGTGAGGGTCAGGTCCAAAATCGTGTTGAATTGACACGGGCCGGAATGACACATTTTTGAGAGTCAAAATTTTAACCCCAAAAATGTGTTCTTGCAAGAATAACATACAAACGGCCAATTTGTCAAGGATGGTTGTGTAGACGTTTTTATATTGCCATACAGATCCTTGTCATTGATTGGTGGAACTCACATCACGTGACATGCGTTATTGTAAAATCTGGACTTTTCCATTTCACGAGGCGAATTAAAGTCCAGATTTTATCTTGCGATAATATTCCTCCTATTTCACTCTGAGCCACTCATCAATATATTTGTATAATATCCTACTTTTAAATGCTCTTTGTAGCCCTATTGGGTGCTTTCCAGGATGTAGTTCCCTTTAAATCACTTTTAATTTGATATGGTGGTGTCATTGTATGATGTCATGTCTTTGTACAACAGTGCATATTTGTACACAGTTTTTTCTTCATATACCTTGACCCGTAGGGGAGTAATTCAATTTTTTTTTCATGCTGCTTTTAGT
Organism: Patiria pectinifera; assembly: GCA_029964075.1. Taxonomy (NCBI): domain Eukaryota; kingdom Metazoa; phylum Echinodermata; class Asteroidea; order Valvatida; family Asterinidae; genus Patiria; species Patiria pectinifera. Next base: position 35,642,498 of record CM057150.1, read on the forward strand.
ATAACTTTGTCAACCCCAGAAGGTCAAGCAACTCCACGTGTATACACAGGACCCAAAAAATATGGTTCATCAACGTATGATTCATCAGATCACAAAATGTGGACAAGATTTTTTGCTTTGTTCAGGAGTTATAAACGAGACAAAACGGTCACTTTTTGAACTAAAATCTCTTGTAATTTGATACCTGCTGATGTCATTTTGACTTCAGATTTGAATGCACATCTCAGTGTCAGGATACATATGTTGAATACCAATTTTGAAATTCACACGTTGTTGTGTTTGAAATAAAAGCCATGCAGCATTATTGTCAGAAGAACAAAGACCAAACCAAAGGGTGATCTGGATGGGGGCTCATCAGCCCCATCACCCATGGCCTAGAACATTCTACTCACAGGGCACATATGTTTGCAAAGCAACCTTTAAATAAACATTTCTTTCTAAAGGTTACAGACCCCCCCCCCCCCAAGTTTTTCTTCCATACAAACACAAATCAGTAATAAAATAAATAGAAGTTTTGCTGTAGTTTTGTTTATTATGTGAGTGTGTGTCTGTGTGTGTGGGTTTTTTGTGCCATTTTTTTACATAGGCCTTCATGTAAAAAAAACCTTAATATTTGTTGGGAGAACAAATTCAAGTATGTTGGGGAGCACTGCCAGCACATCAATTCCTTGCCAGTATTTTATTGGTTTTCATTCTCAGTTGTCAGATCTGCATGTGCACATGGAAGACTGACTTATAATTTCCACACAATTATGAAAGTTTGTGTTGATGAACATGTGTATGAAAGAAACTTACATTGTAGGGGAATGGTTCCCTTGTGTTGTCCCTCATTGCTGCAGATGACCACTCGGTTGTTCATCAAGTCTGCCACAGCAATCTCACCAGGTTGAGTAGCAGTAATATCTACAGCCCCTTTGAACTCTCCTGGATCACTTCCCCTTTCACCAATCTCACGACACATCTCCCACTTGCCTGTTTCCACCTTAAGCTTGCCCAGATTGATGTCACCAATCCTCTGACCCGGGGTGAAGCTCAGATATGAAAGCTTGGGATCAATCTGGGGAGGATTTTGACTCTTGAGTGATTTCAAGTCTTTACTGATAATACGGTATAGGGACAAAACGTCACTGTCAGATGCAGTGTTAATGATATCCTGGGATGTCCCCAGAGAATGTTGTTTACTTTCTAGCATCATTGTCAGTGTTTCCTGATGCTCATCATATGTTCTGTTGCGATCCTGCTGGAGTTGTTTGATTTCTTCAATCATCTTTGTCTCTTGGGTTGTTATCTCAGCTCTCATTTTATCCGCTTTGTCTTGCACAGCTTTCACAGTCTTTGTGACGTTCTGTGTAAACTTCTGCTTAGCTTGTGATGAAGTGGTCAAAGCTTGTTCAAGTCTTTTGATGTCTCTCGTGAAATCTGGAAGCATATCTGTCAGTGACTGTTTGTATTTGCGAGAAGCCTCTCCAGACTCAATGTAGTGATGTTCTGGTTCACGGTGGTTTACTACAGTACAAACTCGGCAGATTAACTCTTCACATGTCTCACAATAAAACCATTTCACTTCCCCCTTGTGTTTCTGGCATTTAGACTCATCCTCTTCAGGCCCTTTTTTCACTGAACTAACCACCTTTTCTTGGAGTGATGAGACCTCCTCAACTATTCCCATCAAATGGAAATTTGTTTTTAGGCCTTGAATGCGCGTCTCTGGAAGTATCGTCTCCCGACGACATAAAGGGCAAGGAATCTTAGGTTGCCCTCCATGCCTGCTAGTGTAGTATTGCTCCAGACATTCTGTACAAAAGCTGTGCTGACAATCTAACATCTTAGGCTGTTTATATCTGTCAGCACATATGTCACACTCAAGCGAGCTGATCGTCTTTAGAGCTGTAGCCATTTTATCTGTATACAAGAAGTTTGTAAAAAAAAAATTGGAATGGTTATAATAGAGATGTAACTTCTTTTATTATACATTCATAGAAACCTCAGACAGTTTCGGGTAATTATCAGCACCCAGACTCTAAGCTGTCTTAAACAGAGTGATTAAAAACCTCTCGAGCACACATTTATTCCCTTATTAATACTGCACTGTCCATGTGAGTTTCACCCGGGCAAAAAAAAAAATTATTTCCAATTGCTTTTTTGTAGAACTTTACATGAATCTACTTTTGAACAAGACATCAAATATATCTATATTGTTTTTTAGAATTCCTGTCAAATTTTGAAGAGTTCTGATTCTTTGAAGAGCTGTGGTAGTTGGTGCCCACTCTCGTTATTACTAAATATAGGTTTTGTTGGAACATTACATGTACTACTGTATGCACTCTTCACATTTTGTTGTTGTAAGGCAAACTGTGAATCCTACACTTGTACCAGTAAGCTGGCATTTAACCTCATTCAAAACAACTGACAATATTTTCTTACCTCTTTTAAATTCCCACCAAATCACTTAAAAACAAAATTGTTCCAATTTGACGTAAATAGCAAACAGTTGAGTCGTTCGATGAGGCGGATCTGGTAAAGATGGCACTGGACAAACACATCGTCATCAAGTCATTTGACATGACTTGGGATTTTTGTTTTGCACTATCTGTTTATCTGTCTACATATTTACTTGACACTTGAGTTTTGCACCTTAGACATGGGCGTCGCCAGGATTTTTTCTAGAGGGGGGCAAAAACTTTTTTTGCCAAAAAATGCTAGTATTTCTCAACACATTCTCGATTTATCAGTTTTAGAGGGGGGGCAGGGACATTTTGCCCCCCCCCCCTCCCAACTCATTAAATTTACATCGCTTTGTCTTCGCGCCTCTTTTTCTTTTCTCTCTTTTTCTTTTTTTTTCTTTTTTTTCTTTCTTTTTTTTTTTGCTTTTCCAGGGGGGGGGGGCAAGTGCCCCCCCTTCCGATGCCCATGACCTTAGATACATGTAGGTTCATGCATTCTGTCTTCATGTTCAGTACATGCTGCATTTGGCTCAATTTTCAAATCACATACACTAAGCATCCATTTAATTCTACTCATTTTTTTCAAACACCAAATAAAAAAAGTTGTAAAAATATTTCTCTCAAATTTCTTTTCTTACTCCACACTCTTACTGCAGTTTCCTTTTCTCGAGTGTTTATAAATACTGATGAAAAATGTTCAATCAATTTGAATTTTAATTTTGACCAATTTTTTTTTCAGTTTAAAATTTGTCAACAGAATTGACTGTACATAAGACACTATGTCCTCAGTTGGAAACCATCACAAATCAAATCAGAGGAGTTGCCAAAAGTTACCCAAACAAAGCCATCAGTGTGAAAAGTGCGGAGTTTTAGAGGAGGGGAACCAACATAATGTTGAAACACTAGACTCCAATTTTATTAATGCATATATTTGTAGTAGTTTCTCCAGGCATACTGTGCTGGCAATCCAGCACCTTTAGCTGTATGTTGTATCCAATAAATGTCAGTTAATCAGCTCACCTCACAACTGCAGATATTTCCTATAAAATCCCAACAAATTCCTCTCAGTCACCATAGGCGACTGTAGCGGACGAGCAAATAACACCCTCAACACAGATATTCACTGCTTTACACCAAGCTGGCATTGTCGGTATGTTTGCCGCACCCATGCATACGTCAACAACCAACTGATAGAGTGTTTTCATTTCAGAGTAGACTGTGTTGTGAATACAAAGCGTTAATACACAAGTGCAAATGAATAGGGTTGCAGACCTGCAGTGAATAGGCTCAAAATGCCTACGCTGGCCCAATCACGATTAAATGCCCTCAAGTCCTCTACTATTAGAGCAATTTGTGGGACATGAACTTGAGGTTTTATAAAAAAAAACAAGGGTGGAAGCCTTGCAGAGGACCTATGAGCTTGTATTTCTCTGAAATTGGGTTGAAATGAGGCTCTATAAGTGCGCTATTTTGCATAGGAGCGTATGCATCATTTTTCAAAATGGCGATGGGTTTCAGGACTATTTTTTTAGGGATGATCATCTTTGGATGGAAATTTTCCCCCAAAATTCATGGGATACCCCCCTAAAAAATCAACAGAAAATGATAGAATTAGATGATGAAATTTAATTTGATATGTACCTCAAACACCTTGGAGAATATCGAGGGTCACTGGCAGTTTAGCCATGGTCTGCAACCATGGAGTAAATTTCCTCAGAGAATGGATGAACGGTGTGAGTCTATTTTGGTCATGTGGTGAAATCGCTTGCAATTTGATACAAAGGGATCAGATAAAAGAACAGACATAATAACTTGCTTATTTTGGCACATTCATTCTTGATTTTGACATCACATGAAAGAGTAAATTCTGGGGAACAAACTTTACACACAACACCTTTGATTTTAATCACTCCTTGACAGTGCAAATCTAGGTTGAAAAGAGCGAGTTTGTTTCACACTCTACTGTGAGTTCTGCATGACTGAGCAAACAATACGGTCAATGGAGAGTGCAAGCACTGACTAGTACCCGGTACATGTACAGTCACAGACTCCCGTGTCAGAATTGACCCAATTGTTATCAGCAGGATGGATTGAAATGGAAGTTGAGGTCAGATTTGTATTATAGCACAGTTTGCAATGTTTTTTCAATATGTTGTCAATTGTAATGCATGCTTTCTTTTCTTTCCGCACAGACCCAGTTTATTGCCCTTGACTGGATAAGCCTGGTCAGGACACCAAGTAAAGGTAAGAATTAGGAAATTACACACTGAAGCACAGGGAGTTTGCATGAGTAAGAGTACATGTGTTCTTATGCAGTGATGGGCTGTGTTGATTAATGTTGGATAGTTAGTGTAATTGGATCCAAGACGTCCTACATGTACATGTACATGTATAATGGTGTGGTATTTCAACGCATGGGTACGTGCAGTGATTAAACAAACTGCAAAGGACGTCTTCGGAATCTTGTATTTCTGCTCGGGAAATTCCCCTCTGCACTGTGCAAAATCCTTGATCTGCACAAACCTCCGTACGTGGAGATTTTGCAAAGAAGGAAACCAACATAATGTCCAAACAGTGTATCATCAAAATATGGACACTGTATTCTTTATTAAGGCCCTGTCACACTGTCACGTTCTAGGATGGAGTTCGTACCGCGACCAAGAAAATTGAGTAAAATGCGGTGGGAACGCAGCTGACGGCGTGGGACTCATTGATACTAGTTGAGGAATTCAGAAGGACTCCAAGGCCTTCGCTGAATGCAAAACTGCTACGTTGGTTTTGGACATGCACAAACCAAATGCCGCGCCTCAGCGTTTTTACAAGAACACGGTAAGGACTTTGCGCGAAGTCTTCGCGAACGGCCGCGACGTACTGGCAGCGCACAGGTAGACGGGAACGACGTCGTGAGAACTCCACGGATGTGCATGCATCAGAACTGTGCGTCTCCTCTGCGTCTCCTGCATCTACGCCGTTCAAAATGCCCATTTTGGCCCGAGTATTAATACACGCTGTGCCTCTGGCTGCTGACGTTAAACGTACGTTTTAAGGTCGAATCAAGCACGTGATGAGGACTCCAAGAACTTCGTACGAACTTATGAGGATGCAGCGAGGACCTAGAGGAGGCCGCGCAGACTTCTTATTGTTCTTCAATGGAAATCATAGAGAATGCTGCAAGGACGCTATGGAACGCCACACGGACGTCTTAGACTTCGGTGGACTCCACAGCGACGCATTGCAAGCCACTGGTGCCATGAATCCTGCGTCTTCATGGCGTTGTGTTACATTTTTAAGAATTTCAACAAGGCAATATGAACGCCATGAATGGACGTGACAGTGTGACAGGGCCTTTAACGGATATATTTTTTTAGTATGCTATAACCATGGTAACAGACGACTGTCATCCTGTCTGGCTTGTTTCCAGGTCGTGAAGGGCGTCACCTCAAACTCCCTTGACAACAAGATGAGACAACTCAAGGAACATGGTAAGATTCTTGGCAGGATTCATCCTGGGTTCTATGACATCAGGAAGAGATTGAAGGAAGATCTTGAGAGAATGTTGGCTGAGAGACGATGAGGAGTCAAGAAGATGACGGTCGGTAAACGTCTCAAGTCAAGTAAGAATGAAAGTTGTCTGGAAATAATCACTGCATCAGCTAGATTTGATGACTAGTGATCCTACATGCACTTAATGTCTGGGATTTGTTTTTATACTTGCAGCGCTTTACAGGAACATGACACATGATGTCACAGAGTAATTGAGTTTGTGTTCCTCCTTGAAACAGTTTCCAGGAACCTAAGCAATTATTTGGGGAATTATGACTTGCCATGTTTTTTTCTAAAGTGGAATTGGGGCCTCATCGCTCTCAAACCTCATCTTTGTACTTTCTTGTTGACCCCTGGTTCAATTCTGAGAAGTGATCTCAATCATCAGCGAAGGAATTTAGTTGCTTTTGTTTCAGATCCTGCTATTTGTTTGTGATTAATTAGCAACCTAGAGGGAGTGAATAACCCACAAAAAAGACCTTAAATTCTTCAGGGACATTGCCATGGTAACAGCTCATGGGTGATTCTCCAGAAGTTGAAACTAAATTAATTTTGGGGGAATTTTTTTTTATGTGATGTAATACAAACGATCATTGTTCACTAAAGTGTTGCAAGAAAGTCAAGATGCAAATTTCTTAAGATGTTTCATAAGTTGGTCTTTTTGTGCATAAATTAGCATAATTTTAATCACAAAATGTCACACACGTGACCACAGAACAATTCCCATTTAGGAAAACTAAAGCAGAGGTGTACATTGTTTATGCATTCTGTAAATCACAAAAGACTAGTCTTATACTCCCAAATAAGTATGGATGTGTGTCTTCAGAACTTTAAGGAAAACTGTGAATTTTCGTTGTGGGCCGCATAACATTGTTACGTCTGATGTCATACACTCGACCAAACTTTGATGACCCCCTCCTAATATTCTGACACAATTTGTGAAAGTAGAAACTATAGTCTGAGGTAGGGAGTAAAAAGTACCAACCTAATGAATCAGTGAAAGTAATACCGTAATTTTCGGAATATAAGCCGCGGCTTATACGTTGAATTTGCTCATGAAAATGTTTACTGCGGCTTATACACAGGGCGGCTTATACGCCGAGCCTTGAAGAATAAAAATAAGATTCACATGTGTATTTAATGTACTGGTACAAGAAGAGATGTATTGCTGAAATGAATTACAAATTAAGAAAGTCATTAACAAACCGAAACCACGTCTCACGTAAAGCAAGGTACCGAGCGGTAAAAAAGTACGGTGATGAAAGCTGTCTTTGACATGTTGACACTTGCGACCAGCCGTACGTGATACTGGTACAGTGCAGCAGCAATATGCAGCATGTTTTTCCCCCAGCGGACCACACCATTTGTGGTAACAAAGGGGTGTTCTTTCTTGGGAACAATAATTACCAATATTCCCGCTGTTTAAAAAATAAGAAAAAAGACGACTAACATTCGTATGGCGTTCGAAACATTTTTCTGTTACATAATCAGTTGTTCAACGTTGCAATATATTTTGTTTTCTTGAAATGTATTCAAGAAACGATGTCAAATTTAAAAGAGGGACTAAATCACCCCTTACAAAATTAATGGATTCGTCTATTAAAATGTCCGCTTCGTTTTGACTATTTCCGAAGAAAGTTACGATCGAAACTTGAATAAGTGGATAAGTTTTGAGGTAAACACGGACCTGTTTATTCTTAGGACAAAACAAATCAGCATCTGTTGCCACAAAGCAAGATTTGTAGCGCTCCAGTCAGACAACACACGGTGGGTTTCATACTTTCTCACGTGCTGTGGGAAAATGTTGTCATTCACCGGCGTGCGTGGCGCAGGCTGCCGTGCTATGACGGGGCAGCCGGCAGCAGTTCCCGGTGTTTATTTCTCATCAATTCCCATATTTGTTTGTAAAAGTATCGATTGTAAATGATTTGATATAACTTTTGTGGCCCTTTTAATAGCTTCTGTAGTGTAAATGGAACTGGTTCAGAGCATTTTGACTAGAATTTGGAGGCCTTACAAAATTGAAACCTCAGCCGGTTGGTGCGGCTTATACGCCGGTGCGGCTTATACGCCGACTTCAAATCTTAATTTGCAGATTTTTGCGTGCTGCGGCTTATACGCCGCGCGGCTTATATTCCGAAAATTACGGTAAGTCAAATGCAGTTAACAATGAGAAATCAGACAAGCCCAATTTTATGTCACATAGTGACCAAAGAATGGCCCTCGTGGTTTTTTCTTACCATTTTGGGTCAATTTCAGGGCCACAAAAAGACAATTTATTTTCTGTGTAAAAACCTCCTAACACTTTTTTAATTCACACTTGCTCCCCTCCCTATCAATCCCTTTAAACACACTTCACCGGTTAACTCCTTTGTTGTACCTCTCTGCATCATCTCTTCCGTCTTAACCCCCCCCCCCCCAACCCACCACACCCACCCTTAGGTAGATCCTTACCCGAACAACACCCCATCATCCCTTCATCTGATGCAGGAAAAGTGCAATACAGGTTGAAAATACACTTCTCTTTGGATTTCCTCTTTTTATACTTCCCATGTGTGCCATTAAAATAGAAAAACACTCCTCAAAGTCTTGGAAAGATTTGAAGTTCTCTGATTTGTGTGACTTTCCAATTTTCATTAGACAGCACTTCACTTGGTGTATCTACAAACCTTCTCCTATAGTTGTATAGTGACAGCTACGCACGCCTCAAAAATGACAAAAGTCGACCAAATTATGTCCATCATTAATGGCATACATATATGTTTCTCATTAGTTTGGAGGTTTGATTCTTATCAATTCAGTTTCATTTTCGGCAGCTCGCCCATATTCCATGGAGCCTCGCTTTGCTCACCTAGCACCACGCCCAGTCTGGTCACCATGGCAACTGAACAGCCTCAGGCCCCGCCTCCAGCAGCCATTGGTCAAGATCGCCGCTTACCAGTTCCAATTCCAATCAGCAATGAGCGTAGTCGAGGGCAACGCAAGACACCTGTCAGCTTTGTTGTTGTACCTGTCAGTGATCTGGGTTACCCTGTTGGTTCACCAGGGAGTAGCATCTGGGCTTATACACCAGGTAAGCTCAGTTTTCATTTACCACACACTTTCATTAGATGCATGAAAACTGACTATATCTGGAGCATCAAGATAATAGGAGTGCGAAATAGTCGCATATTTTCTTGGCTCGGTACTTTATGATCCTAATTGCAGAACTTAGCTAAAAGATCCTTGTTGATTAAAAAATGCTATAAAAATCAACTCAGAAGGATGCAATAACATTCAAGTTCAGTCCATAAAAATTTAATTTGAAAATAGACCACCGTGATTTCTAAACCCAGTGGACATACAGGACATGCGGATTAGCAGAATTTTAGTTGTCATCCATTCAAGAGAATATGTTCCTGACAAATAGTAGATAAAAGAAAAAATTCTTATGATTTTTTCCCCCAGGGAGCAGCGGTGACTGGATCCCAAGTAGCAACTTAGAGGACATACCAGGCACAGCAGCTAACAGGATGCCTAACTTCCCCCATCAAGACACTGTCAAGAGAGGATGGCTTCCAAATGAACAAGTAAGCATCTCACCCCTCCACCACCCCCACTACACTCAATCAGCATGAGTTCAGGACTTGAAAACAGTTTACACTCAATAATGAAGGAAGGGAGCGTCATCGTCAATAGAGGGCGCTGTGGCATTTTTAAGTGTTTGGGATCTGATGAAAAGGTGAAACCATTGACCTTGTTGTGCGGCTATGAAGACTTGCAGACTGGTCCAAGAAATCTGGAATTTATTTGTTAAACCATATTTTTTTCGATTTTCATTTTTTTCATTTTTAAACATTATTCATCAAGGCCTACCATTGCACGAAGTTTCAAAGCTTCAAGAGATTTACTTCAATAATTACGCCAAGTATCCATGGCAACTCTTGCGCAAAAGTGACAATTTTCGTTTTCACCAAGTAACACTCAAGTTCCATTTTCCATTGCAATGCATGGCGCGCACTCTGCTGATAAGTGAACAAAACCGTTTTCACGTAGTAACACTCTTCTTGTAATAAGTTATATGAGCACGCGCGCGCTGACCTGAAGTTGCACTTTCCAAGTGTTATACACATTGAAGAGTGTTACTTTGTGAAAACGAAAATTTACAGTTTCACAGCTTTTTCGATTTCACGAACTAACACTCATCTTTTTTGTCTTATTTCTTGTTTATTTAATACACAAAACGGGTGAAAAACAGCAGATTTAATAAATTCAATTCATCAAATGTCCACAACGAGAAACCCAACTGAAAATACTCTGTCGTTTTGACGCAAAGTGTTGTTTTAGAAGGCGTTCAACTTTAGTTGCCGTTTTCTCTGATTGCTAGTTTTTACTGGTATGATGATGGGTGTTACTTCATGGTGTTGCTGACGAATAATTGTCTGCCTATTTATGTGTCAAACAAAGATAGTCCAAAAATAATAAGTGAATAAATTTTGTATTTGCTTAAATTTGTTATAAAATTAAAGTCGCACATCAAGCTAATTTGAAAAAAATTAAAGTTATTCACACATTCAACCACATGTGATAGTTTCAAGCAAATTCCAAAGTGGTCAATTTCTGTTGTATGGGTCATCTGAGTTGTGGGATTCTGTTGGATTCAAGAGACTTCACTTTGTGGGTTTCTTTGGGGGTTCAGGGTTCCAAGTGGAATAAAAATGTAGTTATTTCAAGGCTTGATTTTTCTTTTTAATTTTTAGATGAAGAAGAGAGCGACTACAAAGAACTACAAAGAGTGGTGAGTGAATTCTTATTCTGAATAAATGAATGAATTTATTTCTGCTCATTTCATTTCAAATCATCTGATTTTACAAGTCAATTTGAATATTTCATTGTTACAACAGAGTTCGAAAAGTGTCATCAAAATTAATAATTCTTTGCTTAAACTCTAACTGTATAAGAGGGTAATTCTTTCATTGTTTTGAAGTTTGCTGAATTTGCATCCAAATAGGTAAAACAATGAAAACAGAGGTCTGGAATTGAATTCTTGAAAAGGCAAGGACATTTCAAGGAGGCAGTCAGGCCAAAATCAAGGCAACGGAGGCCATAGCTTCCTGAAATTCAATACCATTGATTTGAACATGTGTTAAAATGATTGGCAACCTTCCACACTTGAAGAATTTTTAACCTTCAAAGAAAAATAATAAAAATGTCCATCAAGTTAATCCCTTGGGAGTAAATTTACACAAGTCTTTATTCTGTGAATTCAGACAGGAAACCAAATTAATAGGATAAGTATTTGTGCTCATCTTTAGCAGACATTTTGATGATTAAATGATCATCCACATTTGTGTTTCATTGATATAAATGCAAATGTACAAAGCTTGTAAATAATAACAATAAACATGATTTCTATGAAAAACTACAAAAATGAAACCAAAAAACTACCAAAACTTTAAAAAAAACTGAGTGAATATTAAAAAGGGACTATTTTTTTAAAGTAATCTCGATTAACCTTCATTGTGATGTACATGCTGAAAGGTATCATTTACTTTTTGCAGGTTTTTTTCTGAAGCAACAAAAGTGCTCAATATTTTAAGTACGATGCATAACAAGCATTCTGTTCAAGCCTTGGCTGAGTGGCTACCAACTTTTGGAGAACACAGAGAAAACATAATGCACAAGTCTTTGGATCTCGTAACTGGATTCTGTAGGCACCCCATTTTCAAACCACCTTCAATGTTTGTTTTCTGACAATACCATTTCAGGTGGAATTATTTCACAGGGTATTTGTTACCAGTCCTATCTTCACTTTGAGGTTTCTGTTATTCAATCGGTAGGTGCTTATCTGGGTAATTGCAAATGATCCTACATGGCTTTAAAAAGTGAATTTAACAGAAATACAGAATAATTAAAATTGTACAGGCTGTAATTTCTATTACCAGAAAATGTAATGTAGAGATAGCACAGTATACAATGAGTAGATGTATGTTCTATTAGGAACAAATTGAAGAATATACATAAAGGGAGTTTACAAAGTCTTGTTGTGACTACTACGATCTACATACAGTGGTAAATTGTTGAACACTTCAAAGTCTACTTGAACATTTAATATTTACAATAAGAATGATACTTTGCAAACAAATGCATAATTCTTTATTTTTGCTGAAACCCAAACTGAAGTGATGATTTTTTTTCCAGTTTTCTGAAATGGCAACCAAAAAATCCAAAACAATGAAAACAGAGATGTGCAATTAAATTCTTGAAAAGACAAAGAAATCTATTTGTTTTGTAAGGATGTGCTATTTGTGTGGGACCTTTTCAAGGTGGCAGTCAGGCCCAAATCAAGGCAACTGAGGCCGTATAGCTTTCTGAAATTCAGCTTCAGTCGAATTGATTTCTAATCATTCAAACTGAAGGGATATTTGACAGTCTGAGAAAAAATGTCAACAAAATTTCAAATCAAGATAAAAACATTCTTGTAAACATGAGTTGTAACTCTGTAAATTAAGACAGGAAACCAAATTAATTTTCACTCATCTTTAGCAAACATTTCAATGAATAAATTATCTTCAATATACATGTAAGCGTATCGTAAATTCAAATGCGTAAACAGAAACTGCAAAAAGTAACGTAAAAACTGAGTAAATAAATGCTTATTGATCAGTAATCTGAGTACTAACTATCGTGCTGAGCATACATGCTTAAAATGAATTTAAACAACATGTATATCCAGTAATATCACAAAAAAATTCTCAAGGATGAAGTGCTTGTAAAACTGTCTCAAAAGTTCTATTAACAAAAGTACAATACTTAATGGATTACATGTAGATATTCCATTAGGAACAAATTTTAGAATCTCAGGGAGTTCACGAAATCTTGGCTATGTCTCCAGCTTTCAATCAACCTCATGAACACTGTCCACACAATAAGCCATTTCCGAGTGACTTTTACCCTTTGGGATTTACATTTGAAAAACATCTGGTTCACTGCCTTGCTCAGAATGCTTGGAACATTTTAGCTTTGAATTCTCCAGACCAAAGACACTGTTGCTAATCACATGATTCGGGGCAAGCTCTTGCATAGTTACGTAAGAGACGCTCAGCACCAATACATTGTTCACAATGGGTGAGAATGGTGACTACAAAGACACCAGACCATGCCGGAGCTGGGGGTTGCTAGCATAAGGCTTGCCCCGAATCACGTGATATAGTAACAGTCTCTTTGGTCAGGAGAATGCTAGGTTAAAACGTGCAAAGCATTGTATTAAGTCAGCGTTCCAGATTTTATTCAAATTTAACTCGCAAATGGCTTGTTCTCCATTCTGTGAATGAAGATCTGAATCCACATTAATAGAATGAGCTTTCATTTATCTTTAGGATACATTTGGACAACTCAATTTACTTGGAAGAGTACTGTTTTATTAACCCTAACAGTCCTGAATTCTCCAATTTCAAAACGATTTTGCACACCCCCTAGGGAGTTAGAGTTAATTAAATACACTGTAGGCAGATGCCAACAGCAAAAAAACTAACTGAGTGAATAAAGGCTGATCTTGAACACTAATCCTAACACTAAATTGAACTGAGTAATGCATTTGTAAAGTTATAATTATTCAAATAAAGTGTTAAAAATGTTGAATCTCAAGAACAAAATGATCCTAAACATTTCTCAAATCTTTGTTTTAAAGAAAGCAGAATATGTACAGCTTCTTCCATCATCAACAATTTAAAATCTTAATTGTGTTTATGAAATCTTGGCTTTGTCCCTGGCTTTGACTTCGGACTTCATGATTTTTGTACGCTGATGTAAACTTTATATTGGTCCATTTTCTTCTTCAGAGACACCAAATCCTGTCACACAAGGCCAATGGATGGTTGGTGCATTTTCACTGAGTTTGAATGTGGTAGGATTCTTAGGAATCTAGTGCCAGAGATGAAGCGGAAGCCACAATGAAGCTGGGGTTTCATAAACACCACAGAAAGTTGGTAAGTATTGGATAGATTGATGGCAATCCATGTACTGGGTGAGGGAGGGGTGTTGGGTTCAGGAGGCGGGGGTCATTACATTCAAACACCTCAACACCCACTAAACTCCCCTCTCCTTTCACATTTACCATTTAATTCAGATTCCAGTCGATCATTGTACATTAAGATTAAAACAAATTATCCCAATCAAATCAAATGTAACTAGTCAATGCACTGTTTATATAAGACTTTGTAAAGTAACATAATGTAATTGATGCACTGTTTATTTAAGAATTTGTATGGTGAAATGGTTCACATCAGAGGGATCTGGCAGTTTGGATTTTTGAGGAGAGATGTGATATGAGTGGGACATGAATGTTGATTGGTGCTGTAATGACTGGACAATTTCATCCTCAACATTTGCTGTTGGGATGATGATGATTGCTAGTCAATGTCATGTTGGATGACATCACACCTTGTGATAGATTTTGATTGAGAACCAGTCAGCCACTGCCAGCTGGCCCTCCAATGTGAATGTTATTCCACATGGGTTATACAGACCCTGAGCCAGGCAATCAAGAAACCTGCCATCTAGGTCATAGTGGTGAATATGACCAGTGCCTTCCACACCTTGGTGCATTGCAAGGTAGATGCCTGAGCTGTCACAGCATACACCACGGCAGAACCACACTGGCTCACCATTAATGGTTGGATTAATGGTCCAGATTGTTCTACCTTTGCTATCACCAACAACCACTTTCTTTGTGTCACCTCCACTGACCACAACTCTATCAGTGTCGTCATCAACAGCCAGGGAGTGAGGTGGAGTCTGCACTGGTATGGTGTGTAGGATCTCACCATCAGTGGGTTTGTGTTCAGTCCACACCATATTGTCGATGTCGCCTACTAAGATGCTATTCTTTGTTACTGCTAGACTCATTAGGTCCATTTCTGTCTTGTCTACCTGATGCTTGGGCACCATTGGGAACTGCTTTACAAGTGTGTTGTCCTTCATGTTGAACACCTTGACATACTTGCTTCCACGTTCCAACACAAGCAAGCGTTGCTCAGGATTGTGGATGGCTGCAACTGCCCGTGGCCCTGTGGGTAAAGAAGAACTCAAATGTAACATATGCACAGTATATAAATGCACTGTCACTATTCTGAGTCCCCATGAAATATAATACCTATGATAACCTACCTATAATAATAAATACATGGCCTGCCTTATAGCCTGGTCATGTAGAATTAATAGGCCTACATGAACATTGTGCAGTCTTCAACCACCATACATGTATAATTGTGAATAACTGCAATGTCTTGGAGATATAGTTTTGCAAAGTCTTTTATAAAGTTGATGCACTCTCTGTGCTATTCTCATTGTTCAAACATCAAAATAGATTAGTCTTATATGTACCTGTATTGCTATATTTTTTTAACAATAATAAGGTTGTTCAATTTTCAAATGAAGCATTAATTCAACAACATAAACCCCATTTTTAGTCACCAAATCATTGTATAATAACAAACTGTACAATAACAATTTAGTTCTTGCAAACTTTAAGACACCTTACACAAACAATTCCAAGATTGGTGCTTACATCATAAACTAACAACTGAAAAAAAAGAAACTTGAAGCATATTGGGTTTTTTGTAATTTAAGGTCAAAGGTCATTTCGTAGCGCATTTTCTCTTTGCTTCATGGTATGATTTTGGTTTTGTCTTATGAAATGGAGGCCATTCAAAGAGCTTTAATATGATGTACAATTTGGCTTTGTATTTGCTATAGTTTTGGAGATACAAGTATTGAAAGTTTGGAGGTCATGCTAATTAGTCAAAAGTTTGTTGACCCGTATCTCCGAATCTAACAAGCCAAACTACAAAAAAAAATCAGTTCTGGGGGTTTCTCATACAGGCCAAGCATCACACCAAATATCGTTTCAATCTGTGAGGATCGGGTCCAAAATCGTGTTGAATTGACACAGAATGACACATTTTTGAGAGTCAAAATTTTGACCCCCAAAATTTGTTCTTGCAAGAATAACACAAACGGCCAATTTGTCAAGGATGGTTGTGTAGACGTTTATATCCTATTTTTAAATGCTCTTTGGAGCCCTAATTGGGTGCTTTCCAGGATGTAGGCCTAGTGTTCCTTTAGATCACTTTTGATTTAATATGGTGGTGTCATTGTATGATGTCACCATTTCTGTCACGTCTTTGTACAACAATGCATGTTTGTACAAAGTTTTTTCTTCATACCTTGACCCGTTACGGAGTAAATCCATTTTTTGTTCAACTCATGCTGCTTTTAGTATTTTGAATTCACCTAACTTTAATTTGACCGTCAACCCCAGAAGGTCAGGCAACTTCACGTGTACACAGGGAAAAAACCATGGTTCATCAACGGATGGTCCATCAGATCACAAAATGTGAACAAGATTTTTGGCTTTGTTCAGGGGTTATGAATGAACAAAACGGTCACTTTTTGAAATACAATTTCTTGTAATTTGATACCTGCTGATGTCATCATGACATGTTACCAGTGTGGTGTGATTTAAGTTTAGTTACATGTATGTTAGCAATTTCCAAGGTTCGGCAATGCGGTTCCAGAAACTCAATTAAAGGGAATATACATCATTTGCTTTTTCTGTAACTTTCAGAAATGGATGGAATTGGGGGGTTGAAAATATATAGCAAATATAGATACACTGACTTTTTTGAGGTTCTGGGTTCGAAAATGCTATAAAAACCAAGAAATACATTCATTTTCCTGTAGTCTGGTTCCCGGACTCCATTTAAGAAGAAACAGAGCAGTTTACATATATCAGGGAATTGTAAGGTCAGGGAACCGGTCTAGCTGGCTTGTTCCTGTTCATAGGTGTGTAATCGATTGCAAACAAGTGCAATGGTCAACTGGGCCAGTATTTGAAAAAAAGCCAGTTTTTTCCAACGCTGATCGGCCGATCAGCGTTGGAAATTGATACAAAAATACCACTTTTCTTGAAAATGAGTTTGTTTCTTTTGCCAAGTTGCAATCTTTTATGAGCTTCAAGACAGCATGGCACAGTACTCGAAACAACTCTGCCCATGCATAAAAGTGGCACAAAATCGATTTTGGTGTATCGCACTGAATTGATTATATCTCTGAATTGACAAAAGCAAATAAGATCAATCAAACACTATTGGAAAGCCTAGTCTTTGTTCTTTAATATTATGCCAAGTAAGAATGACTAATTTTGAAATTTCATATTTAACTTTTTTTTTTCTGATTGTACCATTTTTTTTCGAAAGGCTGTAGATGATTACGTTATGTACATGTAGGGCAGTAAGATGCCTAGGTACATTGTAAATATCAAGACACAATAATGTAAAGATCACTAATGAATCACTGGTAACTGTACAACCTAATCTGTTGGTCTTTAAAAAACGACATAACCACCTTTTACACACACTAAATACTTACGTTATGTGGGGCAGTAAGATGCTTAGTTAGGCCAAAAAGAAATACTGTCTCTGGTCAGCGCGCGCACGGCGATTTTAATCATGCGCGTCAACCGTCTTTTTTTTTCAAATTTACACGGAAGCTACAACAGTGCCCTCTATTGCCGCACCTCCTCAAATTTTTGTTCCAAGGAGCACCAAGGAATGGGGAAATTGCACCAAGGCAAATGATGAAGGGCACCAAGGCAAATTATGGAGGACACCAATGTATAATGAGGACACAAAAAAGCAAAATAGTACCCACCTTGTCTGTACAATTCAAGCTTTAAAAAAAAAAAAAAAAACGCGTCGCCGCATCAATTCCGGAACTTCGGTCTGACCAGAGACCGATTATTATTTTTTTTGGGCCTAACGTGAACATCACTAATGAATTACTGGTAACTGTACAACCAAATCCAATTAGTCTTAAAAAAATGACATAATAACCCTTTTGCATACACTAAATACTAACGTTATGTCGAGCAGTAAGATGCCTAGGTAAATAACTAGAGACAATAACATGAAGATCACTAATGAATTACTGGCAACTAAAGAACCAAATCTATTGGTGTTTTAGTTACAAAAAAATGACTTGTTATATACACTAAATAATTACGTCAAATACAGTGGTAACTAGTCTAGGTAATGAATAGATAATAATAACGCTATAATCACCGGATATTCGTGGAAACTGTAAAACCAGAAGTATTGGTGCTTCAAAAGCGAAATGATCTTCTTTTGTCACCACCATATAAAGACGGTTTAAAAAAAGGTCATTTGGTCAAGTGAATATATAGTGATTATAACGCGATTCGCACTAGTTATAAAAACCTTCTGGAATCATATTTCTTTATTCACGTGATTAGTAGGTAATTTCCAAGTGCCATTGGAACGAGAAAACATAGTGCTGTTTATAATTAATAAAAATCACGTTATAGAAAAGCGAAAATTTGGTTTAAAAACTACCAAACCAAAAATTCACTAAAAAACTCTCTCCCCAAAACAGGTTCTTTTCCGGTGTTTTGTTTACTGGGTAGAACATTCTACTCACACGGCAGATTGGTTTGTTTGCAAAGCAACTTCACACTTTTCTAAAGGTTACAGACCCAAAAATAAAAACAGTTTTTCTTCCAAACAAACTGAAATCAGTAATGAAATAAATATAACTTTTGTTGTAGATTTTTGTGTGTATGTGTGTGTGTGATTTATTTTAAACATAGGCCTACACGTAAAGAAAAAAAAATTGAAGTTTTGTCGGGAGAACTAAATCAAATTTGTTAGAGAGCACTGCCAGCACATCAATTCCTTCTCTGCATGTGCACATGGAAGACTGACTTATAATTTCCACACAATTATGAAAGTTTGTGTTTATGAACATGTGCATGAAATACACTTACATTGTAGGGGAATGGTTCCCTTGTGATGTCCCTCATTGCTGCAGATGACCACTCGGTTGTTCCCATAGTCTGCCACAGCAATCTCATCAGGTTGAGTAGCAGTAACATCCCAAGCCACACTGAACTCTCCTGGACCACTTCCTCTTTTACCAAACTCACGACACATCTCCCACTTGACTGCGTCCACCTCAAGCTTGCCCAGATTGATGTCACCAATCCTCTGACCCGGGGTGAAGCTCAGATATGAAAGCCTTGGATCAATCTGGGGAGGATTTTGACTCTTGAGTGATTTCAAGTCTTTACTGATGATACGGTATAGGGACAAAAAGTCACTGTCAGATGCAGTGTTAATGATATCCTGGGATGTCCCTAGTGAATGTTTTTTACTTTCTAGCATCGTTGTCAGTGTTGACTGATGCTCATCATATGTTCTGTTGCGATCCTGCTGGAGTTGCTTGATTTCTTCAATCATCTTTGTCTCTTCAGTTGTTATCTCAGCTCTCATTTTATCCGCTTTGTCTTTCACAGCTTTCACAGTCTTTGTGACGTTCTGTGTGAACTTCTGCTTAGCTTGTGATGAAGTGGCCAAAGCTTTTTGAAGTATTTTGATGCCTGTGGTGAAGTCTGGAAACGTATCTTTCAGTGACTGTTTGTATTTGCGAGAAGCCTTTCTAGAGTCAATGTAGTGATGTTCTGGTTTACAGTGGTCTACTACAGTACAATCTCGGCAGATTAACTCTTCACATGTCTCACAGTAAAAGCGTTTCACTTCCCCCTTATGTATCTGGCATTTAGACTCATCTTCTTCTGGTGTTTTTTTCACTGTTACCTTCCCCTGACGAATGTCCTCCAAAGTAGCCACTGTGTGGTTTGATGTAGCAGCAAATCGCAAGTGTGTCTTGCGACAGTTTGGGCAGATATTCTGTGCACAGTCCAAGCAACGATGCATAGCCTCATTTCCCTCATCACAAATCTCACAGATGACCTTTGTGTTTTCTAAACAAGCCACCTTTTCTTGGAGTGAGACTTCCTCAACTATTCCCATCAAATGGAAATTTGTTTTTAGGCCTTGAATGCGTGTCCCTGGAAGTGCTGTCTCCCGCCTACACAAAGGGCAAGGAATCTTCGGTTGCCCTGCATACCTGCTAGTGTAGTATTTCTCCAGACATTTTGCACAAAAGCTGTGCTGGCAATCTAATATCTTAGGCTGTTTATATCTGTCAGCACAAATGTCACACTCGAGGGAGCTGATGTTCTTTAGAGCTGTAGCCATTTTATCTGTACACAAAAAGTATTTATATAATACAGAGATGTTACTACTTTTATAATACATTGATACTGCACTGCCCGTGCGAGTTTCACCTGGGCAAAAAAGATAAATTAGTATTTTATTGTTGTTATTAAATTAGTGTTATTTTGTTGTTGCATGTATCCACTTATTTCTTTTTTAGAATTCCTGTCAAATTTTGAAGAACTCTGGCATTTTGAAGAGATGTGATAGTTTGTGCCCACTTGTGTTATTACTAAATGGGTTTTGTTGGAACCTTACTACTGTTCGTACTCATTACAATTTGTTCTTTAAGGCAAACCATGATTCCTACACTTGTTCAAAATAACTGGCAATATTTTCTTACCTTTAAATTCACACCAAATCACTTAAAAAAGGAAGTTTTCTAATTTGACGTAGAGAGCACAAACAGTTGAGACTTTTGATGGGGCGGTTCTGGTAAAGATGGCGTTGGACAAACACAGCATTGTCATCAAGTCGCGTGACGTGGTTTATATATAGAACTTGGGATTTTTTGTTTTGCTGTATACACGTACAGTCTGTTTATTTGCTTATCTGTGTACATATTTACTTGACACTTGAGTTTTGGACCTTAGATACCGGTACATGTATGCTGCACTTTGTTAAATTTCAATCGCATGCACCTCAGCATCCATTTAATTCCACTCGGGTTTTTCATCCATCAAAAGTTATGAAAATATTTTCCTCAAATCTTTCATATTTCACACACTGAAAGTTTCTTCACCCATCAAACAAAATGAGCTGTAAAAATATTTTCATCAAATCTTTCATATTTCACACACAAAAAGTTTATATTATCTTGTGCTACAAATACTGATAAAGTATTTTCAGTCTATTTGAAGTTATCATTTTGATCAACCCAAAAAGTTTCAACTTTGTGTTAAAATTGTCCATGCCAATAAAACATATACGTGCTTACTGGGGGAAGTACATTTGGGTGCAATGGTGTACACTGAGGACAATGAACTACAGAATTGACTGTACATAAGAGGACACTATGTCCTCAGTTGGAAACCATCACAAATCAGATGAAAGGAGTTGCCAAAAGTTACCCAAACAAAGCCATCAGAAGGACAGTGGGAAGTCCTCAATCTACACAAACCTTTGTTGGCGTGTGAAAAGAGTTTTAGAGGAGGGGAACCAACATAATGTTGAAACAGTGTATCTATTAACACATATGTTTTAGAATGCTGTAACCATGGTAACATAAAACTGTCATCCTGTCTGGCTTGTTTCCAGGGTGTGAAGGGCATCACCTCAAACTCCCTTGATAACAAGATAAGACAACTCAAGGAACATGGTCAGGTTCTTGGCAGGATTCATCCTGGGTTCTATGACATCAGGAGGAGATTGAAGGAAGATCTTGAGAGAATGTTGGCTGAGAGACGATGAGGAGTCAAGAAGATGACGGCCGGTAAACGTCTCAAGTCAAGTAAGAATGAAAGTTGTCTGGAAATAATCACTGCATCAGCTAGATTTGATGACTAGTGATCCTACATGCACTTAATGTCTTGGAAGCTTCATGTTAGGGCTGTCTGGTTTGAATCTGGTGAATCTTTGGTTCAGATCCTACTGCTTGCTTTCTTTTCTATTGACCCCTGGTTCGATTCCTGTTTATTCCCAGGTGTGACCTCAGTTATCCTTCAAGGAATTGAGGAGTCTTTGGTTCAGATCCTACTGCTTGTTTTCTTTTCTATTGACCCCTGGTTCGATTCCTGTTTATTCCCAGGTGTGACCTCAGTTATCCTTCAAGGAATTGAGGAGTCTTTGGTTCAGATCCTACTGCTTGTTATCTTTTTTATTGACCCCTGGTTCGATTCCTGTTTATTCCCAGGTGTGACCTCAGTTATCCTTGAAGGAATTGAGGAGTCTTTGGTTCAGATCCTACTGCTTGTTTTCCTTTCTATTGACCCCTGGTTCGATTCCTTTTTAGTTTCAGGTGTAACCTCAGTTATCCTTGAAGAAATTGCGGAGTCAAGTCACTGAAAGCCCTTTTTTTTTTAAATTGTTCGAGGTTTTCCACTTTGATGCAACGAGTGTGAATAGTCGTAACCTGTAGAGGGGGCGGATCCCAGATCTGTGTCATGTACAGTTCATTATCTTGTTTGTTTGCTGACATGTTTACTCTACACTTGAGTTTGTATCTTGGACCTGAGTTAGGTTAATTTTGTACTTGCATACGTGTACATGTACACGTACACCATTAGGTCGCAGACTACTTAAATAAACTGCCATAGACCCCAGTGATAGATACCCCCACTTCCAAAATTAAGGGGAAAATACTCACAACTCTCCAAGGTGTTTTAGACACATCAAATTAAAACTGATTTCATCATTTTTCATTTTGTGTTCAATTTTGTTGTGGTATTCCTATGACTTTTGTGAGAAATTTCTATCCAAAGATTAGCACCCCTGAAAGTATAGTCCTGAAGCCCAACGCCATTTTGAAAAATGATGCCTATGCAGCATTGCAAAGTAGAGCAATTTTAGGGCTTAATTCATCCAAATTACACAGAAATACAAGCTTGCAGTCCTGTTCAAGGCTTCCACCCTTCTTTTTTTTTTGGAAGAACCTTCAAGTTCATGGCCCACAAAATGATGATAGCAAAAAAAAAGTGAGGGCTGCAAATCGTGATGTGGCCGGCGTAGGCAATTCTGGGCCTATTTACTGGCCTGCAACCATCAGTGTCCATACATAATGTGCATTGTACATGTCATTCCAAACTTGTTTCATCAAATGAGGTGTTAATACATGTACCTGTGCATACTTGTTCCTTCCATTCTGTGACATAATGGACTCATTTAATCTCTCATTTTTGTTCTGTTTGTAAAACGTCCCATCAGCAAGTTTGGATTTCTATAGAAGGTGTTAATTCCTTTGACCTAGCTCACAAACCAGCTTCAGTCAGAATTTTCAGTTGTCAAATTGCCAACCTGTCTGAAGAGTTGTTTCATGTCAATCTTTCATATGAGTGTTTACGATCAAAACTTGATTGTTTCAACTTGATTGGACTTGGGAGCAAATAACCAAAGTCTTTTAGAATCTGTACCAGGACCATTGCCATAGTAACAGGGCATGTGTTTTGGAATTGATTTGCCAATTTATGGGCTTACTGCAACTACATTTTGGGCCAGTTTACAGACTCGCTACTAATACATTTTGTTGCTTTCTTTTGAAAGGCCACCCAGCCTGAATGCAAACCAATGTCACAACATTAACTACATGTACATGTATATCACTACGCAGCCTCACCCTTATGTACATTGCACGTCTTAAAATTCATCTTTGAAGCCCTAATATAGCACATGTTTTCACAACTAGAAAAGTTGCATTTTGAACTCCAATTTCAAACACCCCCCCCCCTCCCCCACAAAAAAAAATGCAAGTTGCCAGCTGGGCACTCAGAATACTTTGCTGTTGGCTGTGATGAGATCTTTGTATATTTGTCTTTTCATATTTGGTGAGAAAATCTTGGGCAACTGCATAGGCCTACTCTTTTTGCAGCATCAATCCAGAAATGATTTTTTTTTAAAACCCTATGTTGAGGTACATTTTCCTGTCTTTCTAATTAAAATTGAGTATAAAAAGAACATCATTCTGAATCTAGCAAATTTTTACAAGCCCAAATTATTTGCAAATTACTTTCAGACGAGTGCCATCAAATTCAGATTTCCTTTGCTCTTTTATTAAGAGTTCAATTTTTTTTTTCGTGGACACTTATATAAAGTACTTGCATGAAATGACTCTTACTCTTTGTTTTCGATAATTGTCTCTTTCAGGTGATGGTACATGTACACAATAAACAATGAAGATGACACCCAGGTCAGTCAATCCATTTATAATCTTTTAAATATAACCTTGCATTTAATGTTGAGTAAGAAAATGAAAATGGAATTGAAGTAACTTTGAATTCTTGTTGTCATGAAAGTTTTGACTTGACCAACTATTGATAATAATAACAAAATGGTTTTGAAAGTGCTTTCATTGGAAAATGCAAAGAGTGTGAACAGTGGTAAGCTTTTTGGGGGCGGATCCCAGAGAGATGGCACTGGCAAACACAGAATTATCATCAAGTAACGTGACATGGTTTATATATAGAGCTTGGGGAGTTTGGGGGACAAGTGCTGGATGCAACAGACATGTACAGTTCATTATCTTGTTTGTTTGCTGACATGTTTACTCTACACTTGAGTTTGTATCTTGGACCTGAGATAAGTTCATTGGTCTTTTCATATTTGGTGAAATAATCTCTTGCAGTTAGGCCAAACAAAAAAAGTCTCCGGTTTCTGGTATGCGCGCGCGTCGCCGTAGCCATGCGCGTCGGCAAAATGAAAAAGTTTTTTTTTCAATACAAGATGATGTTTCAAAACCGCCAAACTCACTGGTTTGACTGGAATTCTGCTGCTGCACAATTTTAACGTGTTTTTAGATGGGGTTATGATCGAGAATAAGATTTATGTGGCCGACATTTGAAGCCCCCCCCCCCCCAAAAAAAAAAAAAAAATTAAAAAAAAAAAAAGCCGCGTCTCCGCACCACTTTTGGGGCAAGCTCCATACCAGAAACCGGAGACTTTTTTTTGGCCTTATATTACTCTTTTTGATGCAAAAATGGAAAAGTTTCAACACCAAAACTCCAAAATATACATGTATTGAGTATTTGTCTTAAAAGAAACTGACTCTATTACATTTTTCCAAACACACATACTTTGTGTATTACTTTTAGACAAACTAATGCCACCAAATTCAGACTTGTTTTTGCTCTTTGCATAATATTGTGCCAAGTGTAAATGAAGACCAATGTGCAAGTGACCATGTTCTGAAAATAATCACTGCATCAGCTAGATTTGATGACTAGTGATCCTACAGGTACTTAATGTCTTGGAACCTTCATGTTAGGGCTGTCTGGTTTGAATCTGGTGAATCTTTGCTTCAGATCCTTCTGCTTGCTTTCTTTTCTATTGGCCCCTGGTTCGATTCCTGTTTATTCCCAGGTGTGACCTCAGTTTTCCTTGAAGGAATTGAGGAGTCAAGTCACTTAATGACATTTTTTTTTTAGAAATTGTTTGAGGTTTTCCACTTTATACATGCAATGAGTGTGAAAAGCCGTAACCTTTAGAGGGGGCGGATCCCAGATCTGAGTCATGTACAGTTCATTATCTTGTTTGTTTGCTGACATGTTTACTCTACACTTGAGTTTGTATCTTGGACCTGAGTTAGGTTAATTTTGTACTTGCATACGTGTACATGTACACGTACACCATCAGGTTGCAGACTACTTAAATAAACTGCCATAGACCCCAGTGATAGATACCCCCACTTCCAAAATACTCACAACTCTCCAAGGTGTTTAAGACACATCAAATTAAAACTGATTTCATCATCTTTCAGTTTGTGTTCAATTTTGTTGTGGTAATACAATGACTTTTGTGAGAAATTTCCATCCAAAGATGATCACTCCCAAAAGTATAGTCCAGAAACCCATCGCCATTTTGAAAACTGATGCCTATGCTGCATTGCAAAGTAGAGCAATTTTAGGGCTTAGGTCATCCAAATTACACAGCAATACGAGCTGGCAGTCCTGTTCACGGCTTCCACCTTTCTTGGGTTTTTTTTTTACAAACCTTCAATTTCATGGCCCACAAAATGATGAAGGCAAAAAAATGAGGGTGTACAAATCGTGATTTGGCCGGCATAGGCAATTTTGGGCCTATTTACTGGCCTGCAACCATCAGTGTCCATACATATGTGCATTGTACATGTCATTCCAAACTTGTTTCATCAAATGAGGTGTTAATACATGTACCTGTGCATACTTGTTCCTTCCATTCTGTGACATAATGGACTCATTTAATCTCTCATTTTGTGTTCTGTTTGTAAGAAACTCCCAATGAACAAGTTTGGATATCTATAGAAGGTGTGAATTCCTTGGACCTAGCTCACAAACCAGCTTCAGTCAGAATTTTCAGTTGTCAAATTGCCAACCTGTCTGAAGAGTTGTTTCATGTCAATCTTTCATATGAGTGTCCACGATCAAAACTTGATTGTTTCAACTTGATTGGACTTGGGAGTAAATAACCAAAGTCTTTTAGAATCCGTACCAGGAACATTGCCATAGTAACAGGGCATGTGTTTTGCAATTTGTGGCCAATTTACAGGCTCACTGCAACTACATTTTGGGCCAATTTACAGACTCGCTACTAATATGTGTTGTTGCTTTCTTTTGAAAGGCCACCCAGCCTGAATGCAAACCAATGTCACAACATTAACTATATCACTACACAGCCTAACCCTTACATGTATGTACATTGCACTTCTTAAAATTCATCTTTCTTTTAAGCCTTATTATAGCACATGTTTTCACAACTAGAAAAATTGATTTTTGAACTCCATTTTTAATCCCCCCCCCCAAAAAAAATGCAAGTTACCAGCTGGGCACTCAGAATACTTTGCTGTTGGCTGTGATGAGATCGTTGTATATTTGTCTTTTCATATTTGGTGAGAAAAATCTTGGGCAACTGCATACTCTTTCTGCAGCATCAATCCAGAAATGATTTAAAAAAAAACCCTATGTTGAGGTTTTTCCTTTCTTTCTAATTAAAATTGAGTATAAAAAGAAAATCATCCTGAATCTTGCAAATTTTTACAAACCCAAATAATTTGTCAATTACTTTCAGACGAGTGCCAAGTCAGATTTCCTTTGCTCTTTTATAAACACTTAAAGTACTTACATGAAATGACTGTTACTTTTTTATTTTCAATCATTTTCTCTTTCAGGGGATGGTACATGTACACAATAAACAATGACGATGACACCCAGGTCAGTCAATCCATTTATAATCTTTTTAATAAAACCTTGCATTTAATGTCGAGTAAGAAAATGAAAATGGAATTGAAGTAAATTTGAATTCTTGTTGTCATTAAGTTCTGACTTGACAAACTATTGATAATAATACAGAAATGGTTTTGAAAGTGCTTTCATTGGAAAATGCAAAGAGTGTGAACAGTGGTAAGCTTTTGAGGGGGCGGATCCCAGAGAGATGGCACTGGCAAACACAGAATTATCATCAAGTAACGTGACATGGTTTATATATAGAGCTTGGGGAGTTTGGGGGACAAGTGCTGGATGCAACAGACATGTACAGTTCATTATCTTGTTTGTTTGCTGACATGTTTACTCTACACTTGAGTTTGTATCTTGGACCTGAGATAAGTTAATTGGGCTTTTCATATTTGGTGAAATAATCTCTTGCAGTTATATTACTCTTTTTGATTCAAAACTGGAAAAGTTTCAACACCAAAACTCCAAAATATACATGTATTGAGTATTTGCCTTAAAAGAAACTGACTCTATCATATTCATCTTAACACACATACTTTGTGTATTACTTTTAGACAAACTGATGCCACCAAATTCAGACTTGTTTTTGCTCTTTGCATAATATTGTGTCAAGTGTAAATGAAGACCAATGTGCAAGAGACCATGTTCTGAAAAAAATCTCTGCATCAGCTAGATTTGATGACTAGTGATCCTACATGTACTTAATATCTTGGAAGCTTCATGTTAGGGCTGTCTGGTTTGAATCTGGTGAATCTTTGCTTCAGTCTTATTGCTTGTTTTCTTTTCTATCGGCCCCTGGTTCAATTCCTGTTTATTCCCAGGTGTGACCTCAGTTTTCCTTGAAGGAATTGAGGAGTCAAGTCACTGAAAGACATTTTTTTTGGGGGGGGGGGGGAATTTTCCACTTTCATGCAACGAGTGTGAATAGTCGTAACCTTTAGAGGGGGCGGATCCCAGATCTGAGTCATGTACAGTTCATTATCTTGTTTGTTTGCTGACATGTTTACTCTACACTTGAGTTTGTATCTTGGACCTGAGTTAGGTTAATTTTGTACTTGCATACGTGTACATTTACACGTACATCATCAGGTTGCAGACTACTTAAATAACCTGCCATAGACCCCAGTGATAGATACCCCCACTTCCAAAATTCAGGGGAAAATACTCACAACTCTCCAAGGTGTTAAAGACACATCAAATTAAAACTGACTTCATCATCTTTCATTTTGTGCTCAATTTTGTCCTGGTAGTACAATGACTTTTGTGAGAAATTTCCATCCAAAGATGATCACTCCCAAAAGTATAGTCCAGAAACCCATCGCCATTCTGAAAACTGATGCCTATGCTGCATTGCAAAATAGAGCAATTTGGGGGTTTAATTCATCCAAATTACACAGAAATACGAGCTGGCAGTCCTGTTCACGGCTTCCACCTTTCTTTTTTTTTACAAACCTTCAAGTTCAAGGCCCACAAAATGATGATAGCAAAAAATGAGGGTGTGCAAATAATGATTTGGCCGGCGTAGACAATTTTGGGCCTACATGTATTTACTGGCCTGCAACCATCAGTGTCCATGTGCATTGTACATGTCATTCCAAACTTGTTTCATCAAATGAGGTGTTAATACATGTACCTGTGCATACTTTTTCCTTCCATTCTGTGACATAATGGACTCATTTAATCTCTCATTTTGTGATCTGTTTGTAAGAAACTCCCAATGAACAAGTTTGGATTTCTATAGAAGGTGTGAATTCCTTGGACCTAGCTCACAAACCAGCTTCAGTCAGAATTTTCAGTTGTCAAATTGCCAACCTGTCTGAAGAGTTGTTTCATGTCAATCTTTCATATGAGTGTCCACGATCAAAACTTGATTGTTTCAACTTGATTGGACTTGGGAGTAAATAACCAAAGTCTTTTAGAATCCGTACCAGGACCATTGCCATAGTAACAGGGCATGTGTTGTGCAATTTTTGGCCATTTTACAGGCTCACTGCAACTACATTTTGGACCAATTTACAGACTCGCTACTAATACATTTTGTTGCTTTCTTTTGAAAGGCCACACAGCCTGAATGCAAACCAATGTCACAACATTAACTATATCACTATCACAGCCTCACCCTTACATATCACAGCCTCACCCTTACATGTATGTACATTGCACTTCTTAAAATTCATCCATCTTTTAAGCCCTAATATAGCACATGTTTTCACAGCTAGAAAGGTTCCATTTTGAACTCCATTTTCGGCCCCCCCCCCAAAAAAAATGCAAGTTGCCAGCTGGGCACTCAGAATACTTTGCTGTTGGCTGTGATGAGATCTTTGTATATTTGTCTTTTCATATTTGGTGAGAAAAACCTTGGGCAACTGCATACTCTTTCTGCAGCATCAATCCAGAAATGATTAAAAAAAACCTATGTTGAGGTTTTGCCTTATTTTCTAATTAAAATTGAGTATAAAAAGAAAATCTTTTTGTCTTTTCATATTTGGTGAGAAAACTGTGTACTCTTTCTGCAGCATCAATCCAGAAATGATTAAAAAAAAAAACTATGCTGAGGTTTTTGCCTTATTTTCTAATTAAAATTGAGTATAAAAAGAAAATCATCCTGAATGTGAGCAAATTTTTACAAACCCAAATATTTTGTCAATTACTTTCAGATGAGTGCCACCAAATTCAGATTTCCTTCGCTCTTTTATTCAGACTTCTTTTTTTTCCCCATGGACACCTATATAAAGTACTTACATGATATGACTCTTACATTTGGTTTCAAAATAATTGTCTCTTTCTGGTGATAGTACATGTACACAATAAACAATGAAGATGACACCCAGGTCAGTCAATCCATTTATAACCTTTTTAATAAAACCTTGCATTTAATGTTGAGTAAGAAAATGAAAATGGAATTGAAGGAACTTTGAATTCTTGTTGTCATTAAGTTCTGACTTGACAAACTATTGATAAAAATAACAAAATGGTTTTGAAAGTGCTTTCATTTGGAAAATGCAAAGAGCGTGAACAGTGGTAAGCTTTTGAGGGGGCGGATCCCAGAGAGATGGCACTGGCAAACACAGAATCATCATCAAGTAACGTGACATGGTTTATATATAGAGCTTGGGGAGTTTGGGGGACAAGTGCTGGATGCAACAGACGTGTACAGTTCATTATCTTGTTTGTTTGCTGACATGTTTACTCTACACTTGAGTTTGTATCTTGGACCTGAGATAAGTTAATTGGTCTTTTCATATTTGGTGAAATAATCTTTTACAGTTTTAAACTCTTTATACTCTTTTTGATTCACAAACTGAAAAAGCCTATCAAATTATGAAAAACAGTCTATCATTATTGACTTAAGCCCTGTCCGCACTGGACTTTTTTTGGTCAAACTAACCGAGACTATGGGTACTTTTCCCATTTTAAGTCCAGTGCGGACAGCCTAGGACGTTTTCCTCTCGGTTACTTTTCCTGAGTCCAGCGGTTACTTTTACTGGCCAACTGCTGCCCAGGAAAACTTCCCACGCGCCCAGGAAAACTGACCAGGTCACTTTTCCCGAGGCGATAAGTCCAGTGCGGACAGTGCGAGTCGGTAAAGCGGCTCAGGAAAGCGTACATCCAGCCCGAGTGCCCTGTTATGCATACAGAGACTGCATGAACCTGCACGTGCAGTGGCCGAACATTTTGTAGAAACACGCTGCGGTGTATCATCAAGTCCGAGTGGTAAAATATCGTCAAAATATATATTTCAACGGAAAAATACATGTACATACACAGAGAAGAGAGATCACGTTCTGAGAATTAATTTGCGGAAATTCTCTTTCTCCACCGATGTATGTTATTTTCTACGATCCAAATTCGTCCTGATACGCTACTGTAGTCATGCACGGAACATCATGGTCCGGTACCGTACGTAGGCTGTAGTCACTGGTTCCTGGCCCACATCATAGCTTCGATTCTGTAAGCATGCGATGGGAACCAACGAATACTGATGGTACTGCTGCTGCACGGAACATCGTACAGCGGCATGGCTTCGACGACGTGCATCACAAATGCGTCAAAATTATAGGCCTTTTCGTCAAGATTTAGGGTGTCAAGATGAAATAATATCGTGTAAACGATTATTTTGTGCATGCAAATGGCGTGTGTAATATTACTGTGCGTATCGGCGGCTCAAAATGTGATCGGCAATTTGTTTTCTGTGTACGGTGAGTCATTATACTGACACTGTGACAGCTCGGTTACTTCTCCCACGTGGTCTGGGTAAATTTTCCTGTGTCGAAAGTCCAAGTGCGAACAGTGGTCACATTTGACCATTTCTCATTTTACCATCGTCTCGGTAAAACCTTCCAAAAAAAAGTCCAGTGCGGACACGGCTATACATTACATGTATTTTTTCCATTAATTTTGAGTTTTTATCATTTCAATTTTTATTTTGAGCAGCTCTCTCATCTCGTTGAGCCTTGCTTCGTTGACCAACCGCCTCGCCCAGACCGGTCACCATGGCATAGTCGAGGGCAACGCAAGACACCTGTCAGCTTTGTTGTTGTACCTGTCAGTGATCTGGGTGACCCTGTTGGTTCACCAGGGAGTAGCATCTGGGCTTATACACCAGGTAAGCTCAGTTTTCATTTACCACACACTTTCATAAGATGCATGAAAACTGACTATATCTGGAGCATCAAGATAATAGGAGTGTGAAATAGTCTCATATTTTCTTGGCTCGGTACTTAAAGATCCTAATTGAAGAAATTAGCTAAAAGATCCTTGTTGATTAAAAAATGCTGTAAAAAACGACTCAGAAGGATACGATAATATTTAAGTACATGCCATGAAAATATAATTTAAAAATAGACTACTGTGATTTCTAAACCAATGGACATACAGGACATGCAGATTAGCAAAATATTAGTTGTCATCCGTTCAAAACAATATTTTCTTTATAAATGGCAGATTTTTAAAACAAATTTGTTGTTTTTCTGAATTTTTCCCCAGGAAGCAGCGGTGACTGGATCCCAAGTAGCAACTTAGAGGACATACCAGGCACAGCAGCTAACAGGATGCCTAACTTCCCCCATCAAGACACTGTCAAGAGAGGATGGCTTCCAAATGAACAAGTAAGCATCTCACCCCTCCACCACCCCCACTACACTCAATCAGCATGAGTTCAGGACTTGAAAACAGTTGACAACAACACAAGGCAATTCAAGTTGGTTCCAGAGTACACACAGTCCTATTCAATTGATTGAGCCCATTCATTGGTGTTACATGGTAATCCTATACAACAGCACTGCCCAGCTCATAAGTGACAGTGAGTCGATCCTTGAGGTACAAAGAGGACTGTAGGCTGGCCCTCTGGGACCAGCACAAACTGAACAGGGATCATTGAGAAAATCAAATAGAGAAATCAAAACCTCATCAAGATGTACCTTGTGTATCTCAAGACATTACTGAAATGTCATCATGCTTGCGAGCTCTAACTTTATTGCCCTGGTTATTTCCTACAGACACCTGTCAGCCGGTTTGGTGAGCAACATGAGCCAATGTCTGGCATGCATCATAACATGGCCATGGGAGATGGGGGAGGGGTGACAGCTCATGGAATGGCAGGAGCGGTCTGGAACCCTGTAGCCACCATGCAACTTCATGGCACCAATCCAAAGGTGGGTCCTGTCTCAAAGCTTAAGTCCGTGTCAATATTATCAGGCTATATATGTAAGGCATTCTGGCAAAATGAGACGGAACTGGGCACAGGCCGTAGTGGAGGGAAAATGCAAAATAATGATAGGGGGTAAAACTTGTAGTCTAAAAATCATGGAATACAAGAGTTTTTAAGGAAAGAAAATTGGCATCTTTCATTTTCACGAATACAAAACTTGAAACTTTACAGGCCTTTTTCGTAGTATATTTTGCTTTTTTGACATGTCGATAAATACGAACTTTAAAGTGAGCCATAACTTGTCAACGGAATGTCTGATTGAAGTGCAACAAACAGTATTGTAAGGAGAAGTTTATTCTCTTTCCTAATACCTGCAAACCCTCATTTCAACCTCTGCCCAGTTCTGTCTCATTTTGCCAGAACGCCTCACATATATGGTCGTCAGTAACACGTGTCTATCAGCCGCTTTCATATCGGCGCATTATTGCTAGCTGCAGCGATTGGGAGACAGTCTTAAAATCCGTCATTATTTATGAACATAATTTCCTTGATTATTAACTGCAAAATCCTTTTAATTCCAAGTTCAGTGTATTCCTGATGTAGTGAATGCCCAATCTTTGAAGTTGTTAAACATTAAAGGTCTAAAGTGGCTGTTCAGAAAACTAAAATATTCCCAGAGAAACAGAAGTGTTAAGGCGTGTTGATGCAGAAACAAAAGAATTAAATATTCCTGTAAATACCACTTTTATTTATTTTGCAAGGAGGGGCCCTAAAATAGTTTGTTGACACGAACTACACGTTCTAAAATAAAATTTGCACAACAGCATTGCGTGTAGTTGGGATGAACTACCCTCAGTGATCCAACAAAACAATCCTCATTTTTTTTACTTTTAATGTTTTTTAATATAAATTTGATAATTTATTAATTTTTCGATTTTGTCTTCTATTTTCCCAGGTGTGGGGAGCATCATCGAGCCAGTCAGTCATGTGACATGAGAACACCTCTCTGTCCATTCCTATAGAGGGCGCTGTTCATCACAGCCGCATCCACAAGAGATAGTTAAGTTAATTAATTTTTCTTCAATGTCCAGCAGCCATAGAGGGCGCCATAATGCTATCTGGTTTGTTCACAGACATATAAACACATAGACCGCCAGTCGTGCGCGTGAAACCGTGATTTAATAATTGGGCAAAATGTTTGTTGACAGCGCGCATAACTGCGATGCCACTCAATGCACCAACGCGCTTAGTACAGTACATACATTGAAATACAGTTCATAAATGATTTTGGTAAAGGCTGTATTACTCAAACTTTGCAAGAAAATGTTGGGTACCGTATTGTTTTTAATGTACGGAAATCATATTTAGTTCAAAAGGGATTTGTTTACAATCAAAAACTAACTTCACAATTTTTTTTTTTTTTTTTTGACTTGAATTCGTCAACTGTGTGTAAAATCCTATACCGAGAGGTGAATTTGCCCATAGTTTTGATTTTAGTCGGGCGCTAGGCAAATCACAAAATGCTCATGTAGTTTTGAATAGGACCTGGCGGTCTATGCATTTATATGTCTGTGGGTTTGTTGCCTTACCTACCAAAAAATTTGCTGACGGCATAATTCAGAGAAAAGAATGAAAACGAAATAATCAGGCCTTGGAATAAAAAAATTGTATTAATTCTGTGAAATTGAAGATGATTGTAAACTGCGAGTAGTTTGTATTCAACTTTATTTATTTTAGGCCAAAAAAAAATAGTCGGTCTCTGGTCAGCGCTCGCGTTGATTGTAATCATGCACGTCAATCTTCTTTTTTTTTTCCAAAATGTTCCGCGGTAGTTCCAACAGCGCCCTCTATTGCCGCACCAAGGCAAATGCTCAAGGGCACCAAAGCAAATTATGGAGGACACCAATGTACATGAGGACACCAAAAAAAAGCAAATAGTACCCCACCTTGTCTGTTCAGTCAAAGCTTGAAAAAAAAAAGCCGCGTCGCCGCATCAATTCCGGAACTTTGGTCTGACCAGAGACTGAGAATTTTCTTTTTGGCCTTACTGTAAAACAATTGAAAAATCCTTTGCTTTTTTGTTGGTTTAATTTTGTATGTTAAAAGATGATAGGCTACTAATGTTAAAAATGTGAAGTTAATTGAAACCAATCTTGGAAACTGTCAGTGGAAGATATGTTTTGTTGACATTACAACATTAAAGGTCAGTGAACCTGGGTGACCTTTGACCTTTGTTGTCTCAATAGTAGTTTATCAGTTAAAATGTCCATTCCATAGAGCTGTAGTAAATTATGAGAGCGTTTACTCCTCATTCCCTTGCACACTTCAAAGTTGTCCGAGCTCAACACAGTGCTTGAAGAATGTACATGTAGCGAGATCTATGTGCAAGTCACGTCGCCAATATGACATCAATTCTTTTGAATTTTGTGCGCTTAATGTGTTGCCAAAATATAACAGATATGGCTGAGCAGGCACGTGATCTACAGTGAAAAAAAACCGCAAAAATCTGTGCAGCGCACTAGTGTGAAAGCACAGAATGAAATGAAAGTTGTACTAACAGCTTTGAAATGTATCAACATGTCACATTTAAGCTTATTTCTGATGACTTAAGCACAAACATGGATGCATGCGCCCAGCAAGCTTCATCCTATTCATATATGAATTAGCTCTCTAATAATTTACTATAGCTCTATGGCCTGATTAAGTGCACATGTGCAGATACAAATCTAGAATAACAGGGAGTGCGTAACAATTTATTGCAATAGTTTTTTTTGCAACAATAAAACGAAACACAATGGAGTGTGTTCAGTGGAAAAAGTACAATCAGAATGCAAGTCAATTGAAATTTTGTTTGTTGGTTGGTTGTGATGACGAGGCCCGGATTCTCCAATAGATCTCTCTCATAGGACGCCATCCTTGTAGGAAAATTACAAC
Source organism: Patiria pectinifera (assembly GCA_029964075.1). Taxonomy (NCBI): domain Eukaryota; kingdom Metazoa; phylum Echinodermata; class Asteroidea; order Valvatida; family Asterinidae; genus Patiria; species Patiria pectinifera. The sequence continues at coordinate 35,678,040 of CM057150.1, forward strand.
TGCGTGTTCAACGCCATGTGCGCGTAGTGTGCAAAATGTTCCTGTTGCTTGGAATGTCTCCAAAATACAGCGCAGCCGATGCGCGTCAGGAAAAATTGACGTCTTAAACAGCAAAAAAAGTTTGAAGAGGAATTGTCAAATTTAATACTGTAGAGTGTGTTAATTCAGCAGGAAAACAAGTACAATGCAAATTAAATCAACCATTAAGGCAAAGTAAAAAAAAAAATGTTTCTCATCCCCGCCTGCTTCCTTTTTGGAGGCCGCCTGGATTTTTTTATTTATTTTTTATTTTTGAAAAGAAAAGTGCAGTAAAAAAACACCGAAAAAGTCCACAAATTCATCGGAAAATAAATTGTAGACAATACAAGTCTAAATGACACTGTAAATATGTTAATTTCTCCTGTCCAACTTATCTTTTATTTTAAAAGTGTCTTTGAACAGTGGAAACACCAACAGTTGCAGGACATTTTAATATGGCGGCCATCTTGAAACAAACAAAAAAATAAAAAGCCCCGCTTCTTCCTTTTTTTCAAAAACCTGGACGAGAAACATGGTGTTTTTTTACTCAACCTAATGAAACAGAACATACTCGTTGTCTGGAGGATATCATGAGAAATACCCATTGTATTAAAGTGAAATTTCCTCGGTTATAAACTCATCATGACATTTTTGTGAAGCCTGAAAAATTTTAACAGGAATATCAAACAATACAGTTAATGTAACTGAAACAAACTGTTTCTAGCGAGAAAATGGCAATGCAAAATAATGCAAAAAAAGTCCCCAAAAAACCCCACACACTGGTTTTGAGACGATGTCTATTTAATTGCAACAGCAAATTAATTCCATTAATATAACAAAAACAACAAAGTGTGTTCTGCGTGAAAATTTAAATCGGAATGAAAAATATTCGTAATACGCAACAAGAACAACAAATTTGTGTGGACAACAATTCTGGAAATATATGCTGAGCTTAATTAAAAATGTGTCCATCGATTGTTCATAAAGTAAAGTCTTCAATTAAGAACTCCATAAAATTTCAAGAGGAATCGTGTAACAATTAAAAAACAATTAAACATTTAGAAAAGTACAAATGTGAAATATAATTAAAGCCGTAGAAACTTTGCATTATACTGTTGCACTGAGAAACAAATCTAAGATTTGCAAACATTCAGGCTATCTCTAAAAATAAAAGTGTAAAAATTACTCCTGTTTAAAAATCCTGAAATTTTCACCGGCACCAGACTATCATGTGACCTCTAAACACCTTGACAGGAGAGGGCGATAAGCCATACAAAATCATTGAAGCATAAAAACCCATTCTGACAGCACGCTACATGGTCAAGTGAGGAAGGCCCTCCAACCAGGTTGCATCAAGACCCTCAGGCTAAGAAGTCTACCTCCACCTCACACACCACTGGTAACCAGCATTCCAGCAGTCTTATGTGGTCTCTAGCAGGCTTCAACAAGTGTAACAGTCTGACTGATGATTGGCTGCGAAGACAGATCTGAACTTACAGGACAGGGCAGGGCTTCAAAAAAGAAGTCAGAATATTCAGTCCGAATTTTTGTCCAACTAATAAGAGGAAATTATATTCCCAAATCTAAGTCCAGCCAAATAAACTCTAAGTCCAAAAATCCCCAAGACCCTCCCTAGTCCTATCAACTTGCAGACCTATCAGTCAGGAAGCCCTTCAACTAATAGTCCAGTTCCCTCTCAACCATCAACCAGTCAGCCCAAAGTCCCAAAGCCTACCCTCCAGCTCCAAACCCCTTCAGCTCCCAACTTCTCAACCTCCCAGCCTCAGACCCTCAGATCTGAAAAAATTTCAAGGGGTACCCCTTGATTTCTGAAATTCTGGCCAAAGCTGAAAAATTGTCTAAGTCCAACAACCTAAGGGTTTTAATTACGATAACCGGAGATTTTTTCAAGAAAGTGCCATGGCAGAGCGGGAAAAAAGAGAGCTGGCATGCAGAAGGTACGCGGTTCAACCCTGCTCCATGCTACTATTTTATTTATTTTTAAAATTTTATCACTGCTGTGAGGAAAAATTCTCCTCCCGGGTCCCCGGCTGGGTTTTGAACCGGGGACCCGGCGCCTGGCAGTCAGCAAGCTAGACCGCCAGGCCACTGGCCTCTTCGAAAATTTGTTCTCGGAACTTATATTTATAGGTTAGATTGCGCAATATAAAAAAAAAGAAAAAAAATGGCCGCCTGGGCTCATTTGAATAATTGAATAATAAAAAGCAGAAAACTGAATATTCAGAAGGAAACCACAACAGACCCAAAATTCTGGTTCTCAATTTAGACATTTATTCCATATTCTCTCTATTGCTGCCCTTTATTTACACTTTTTACGAACCTATTTCACACATTTTTTTAAGTTAATATTACAGTTTTTAAACTTCACGTACATGTATTTAACAAGAAACACAATTCTGTTTAATAATTGTAGACGTTAATTTACTTCCCTTTACAAGATTCAAAATTTGTCAATGCTCAATATTTTAAAAGCAAGTCCTACGTTAAATTTGTTCACTAATTTTATTCTTCGGGAGAGGGGGGGGGCGCACAAAGTTGTTTTTAACTATAAAAGGCCAAACTTTTGTTTGAATGTGGAAATGGAGTTTTTAAATTTGGTAATCTCGATTTTACTTAAAATTGTCAGTGATTTTTGCCTCAAATCTTATACAACAATTTTTTCAAATTCTGAAATGTTTTACCACTTCAAAAAGAAAAACACCAGTTCCATACAGTAACGCCCTATTTCAGGAATAATTGCTTGTACAACTAAATTTAAATAAGTTAAACATTGATTTGCATACTGCCCTCTATAGACCAAATATTTTAACTGTGTCTATCTGGCTAGATTTTTATGCCAATTCATTTTAGAATGCTCAAATTATTTCAAAAACACTTTCCATTTCCCTTTTCTTTCCAAAAATTTAAGGACATCTCAAAAAGCAAATATTTATGGATTTTGTTTCCTGAAAACATGAATTTTTCCTCCCAGAACTTTTTTCTTTAGGAATGTAGTTTGAAAATGTCAATTTACAAAAAAGACAGTTTCAATTGTATATTGCAAAGAAGTTACTAATGTTTAACTTTGTTTGATAACATCTTTTACATCACACAAATTTGGCATGATTTCATTCATGTCAACCATATCTTACACCTTGTAACAAAGCACTCCTATGCATCATGTTTAAACCAATTTTTAGTGTGGATCATACACTTTGAGTTTTAAATAATCACATTAGTAAAATTGTATTTATATTTCTTTTATTTATATAAATAGTTTGATTGTAAAGCGCCAGGGAGCACTTTTTAAATGGATTCAGCGCTACGAAATTCCATTATTATTTCATTACTATTATACATTAATTCATTCATTAAACAGTCATTAGCAATTCATGGGCAATAGAGGGCGCTCCTCATTGAGACTAATTTTTATTCAACACAACTAGGGTGCACAACTATGTACAGCATTTTTAACTTTCTCTCATTGATATACAAACAAAAATCTCAATTTTACATTTAAACAAATGATAACTACACAAATGAACAAAAAATACAATAATGCCAAGTAACTAATTGGGCAAAACCAGAAAATCTACAGTTTTAGCAAGTATATGGGCAATTCCATGGTGACAGACAGAGAGTTTCGGCAGGTTTCAAATTCGCATCAGTATCACGATTCAGAACAATTTTACGCGTGACGCCATCACTTCAATTCTTCTCGTACGCTAATCGATAAAGTGGCATAGGGTTTTAATTCAAATTTTTCTCTTAAAGAAAAATGATAACCACCTCTCATTCTTAATTTTATGATGTACAAGACATACCGTCTGATTGCAATTAGAAGTTAAAGAGTGAACATTTCACGGTAAATTTGGAGCATTTTTGTGACAAGAAATTATAACGCGATTTTCTCAATAGGTTTACGCAGAGACGCCATGCCAAAAACTGAAATTTGAACACGTCATTATGTTTGCGTACACTAATCAGCCGCATCATATAATTCCAATACGCATCATTTTTGGGGGGATGAAGTGTTTTTACATCTTTCAACCTGTAGACGCATTGATCTTTTCTGTCCTTCGCTTACAGAACTCTTTCTTTATTGTGACTGACATTACATAAAAACAACACAGGAAACAAATGATAGATCAAATTTGAAATTTCTCTTCATGTTAAAGGCCAATGGATGTCATATTTTATTTCTCATATAATTTATAGCCAGTATAACACTTTACACATGTACAAAGATGTAAAATGAAAGTTTTTATAATCATGATAATTGAGAAATGAGACACTGTGTATTGAATAGTTTCTGTTCAGGTCAAGTTTTGTTTTCTTTATAATTTCCAACAGTGACTGTATTCAAGACCAAAAATAATTTTTCAATATCCAAACTCAGAGAGTTTTAGAATTTATCATAAACAAAAACGTAATAAAAAACCTACATGTATATACCATCAACACCAAAAAGTAACTGATCATAAAGCTAATTATGTAAGAAATTTTGCAAAGCGACCATAATAATATTACAGTTGTCTCCAATAAAAACTGTGTAAATAGACTTGCATCATATTTTGTGTTACTAAAAATTTTGAGGTCTCAACATGTTTAACAAATTCCATGCTCAATTTTAACTACTTTTTCTCCTAGTTTTATTCCTGCTCACTTATGAAACTCCTCATGTTCTGTTCTTTTCTGTCTATTCCTCTTTCATTTGTTCCTCTTGTGGTCTTCATACAATCCTTTTTCTCCAAGTTTTGTTTCTTCTGTGTCTTTTCCTCTGCTGCTGTAAGTTGCAACTTGGCTGTACATCTTCCCTGAAAATATAAAATATTCAACAGAATTATTCATATTTTGTACATGTTTACATTAACACAATTTTACTTGCTATTTTTCTAGCAACACCAAAGTTATCCAATGAACAAACAACAAAATGAAGAAATAAAATCAGCCAACGTTTAATAACAGGGAATTATGAATATCAAACTATTTGGTGCCAAACAATACTTCAGTTCTCACAGGGAAGACTTCCCCCACCCCACCCCATCAGAATGGACAATGATAGACTACTTGTGCCCAAAAGCAAAACAAATATATTTTTTGTTTTATCAAAGGGTTAAAGATGTCTGAATTAAATTTTAAAAAGGCTTGTTTTGTGAAAAATATACAAGTTGCTCAGACAGTGGCTTGGCACTCAGTTGCATTTTGGTTCAAAGAGTTTACTACTTGCATGTGTCTGGACTTAAATTACACGTGTACTTGCATTTTCCTCAACTACGGACTGTGCAATAATGTGACTGACACTACGTTACGCTAAGAGATTGTGACTGCATGACATTACATGTGGCTGACATCACAATATTTCATGGCTGGTCTAAGCGTAAATCAAAAATGTAAACAAATTATATTTGTTAAATACAATTCTCAGAACTCAAGCTAAGAAACTTTTCACAGAATAATTCATTGGTCATAAAAATGTAGTTATGTTCAAACAAAATTTGTTTTGGTGACTTATAAATAATTAAATTTGTACATCATTTTACAAGCAAAATCTGACTAAAATTAACATCTACCAATAATATCCAAACACCCTTAAAATGGTAACACAACAAATTGAGAGAAAATATTAACTGAATAGATAGCAAAAGACTCATTCAAAATTCCTTACCAGTGCATCCATAAGTCATCATGACGTCATTGCAGACTTTGATGTGATGGTGTACCGTAACTCACAAAATAGTGCGTGCATGGGACAAAACTATTTCAGTTTTAAAAACGCCAAGACCATGGCTGGTCTAAGCGTAAATCAAAAATGTAAACAAATTATATTTGTTAAAAACAATTCTCAGAACTCAAGCTAAGAAACTTTTCACAGAATAATTCATTGGTCAAGATATATTGTGTCACTTCAGCAAATCAAACTTGAACAAACCGTAAAATAATTGTTTGGTCTTGTGTCTTCACCAACATGGAATTGCCCATATAACTTTTTTTTACTCATTTAACAGCCTAGTACATTCTAAATAGGCCCAAGGCACCTTGGATGTAGTTTCTCTGATGTTTGATGTCATCACAAAGTGGTGCAGTTTCAGGGCATTCCAGCATCAAGAGCAACGTCTTCTTGGTATTGAGCAGGAAAACCTGAAATTCAATTAAAAAAATTGAAAATTGAATATACACAACATATATACATTATGATTTCTTTTTCAGATTTTTGCAGGATTTTGTGGCTTTTGAGGCTCCACTAAAATGGGAGAACAACTATAATTAAAGGTAGGTAGGAGTTTTGAAGATAGAGTTTAGAATTTTAGCTTCCTTTGCGCTCACATCTACAGCAAAATGTTAGCACGATCTTAAAATCAACCATAATTCATGTAAAGATTGTCGCAAAAGCAAGCATTTAAGTATATTGGGCAAGTTTTTAGCTAACAAATGTACCTGAAACACATGCGTTCCTCTTCTTGTGGTACTGATAACAGACGTTTGATGACTTACTCAGGTTACTCAGGTCCTGTCTTATCAAAGACTGTGCAAAAAATGAAATATAGATTAGTTATGATAGAGTGAATTACTTGTGAGGCTGTAGACAATAATGGTTTATTATCCAAAACAAATAACTGACTTTTAGAGTCAAGTAAAACGGTACACAAACACTATTTCATACACGTGAGCACACAATGGAAAGTTACAGAATGATGTAAGTGTTGACAGAGCTTGAGCTGGCATTGTAATCATTGGACCATGCAATGCGGGTAGTGGTGTGTACGTGTTGACAGAGCTTGAGCTGGCATTGTAATCATTGGACCATGCAATGCGGGTAGTGGTGTGTACGTGTTGACAGAGCTTGAGCTGGCATTGTAATCATTGGACCATGCAATGCGGGTAGTGGTGTGTACGTGTTCACAGAGCTTGAGCTGGCATTGTAATCATTGGACCATGCAATGCGGGTAGTGGTGTGTACGTGTTGACAGAGCTTGAGCTGGCATTGTAATCATTGGACCATGCAATGCGGGTAGTGGTGTGGACGTGTTTGCAGCCAAAGACAACAATCAGTTGTCATCCAGGGAGTCAGTTCCCAACCAGTCCACGTCTCATCTGCTGTGCCACAGGGCACTGTGTTGGGCCCTCTCCTCTCTGTAGTCTATATCAACGATATTGCCGAAGGACTGAGCTCGAATGTCTGCTTGTTCGCCGATGATTGTGTCATTTATCGCAAAATTACATCTTCATCTGACTGCGATGTTATTCAGCAAGACCTGAAGACACTAGAGGAGTGGGAGCAGCGCTGGCAGATGTCATTCAAACCAGAAAAATGCAATGTTATCAGATTCACCAATAAGAAAAACATCATCCACTCTTCATACAAGCTCTCTGGTCACATTCTGGAATCAGTTCAAAGCCACAAGTACCTTGGCCTCCACCTCTCACCGGAAATGGAATACTCATATCAATGCAGTCACTGCTAAAGCTAACAGCATGCTTGGTTTTCTTAGACGCAACTTAGGTTCAGCCCCACCCAAGGTCAAACTCCAAGCCTATCAAAGTTTAGTCCGTCCTCATGTCGATTACTGTGCATCAGTGTGGGATCCCTTCACAGCCACCAATAAACAGAAAATGGAGATGGTTCAAGGAAGAGCTGCCCGCTTCATCACTAACACATATAGCTGGGACAATTCTACATCTGTTACTGCTCTTCTTGAAAAACTGGAATTAGCCACCCCTCGAAAATAGGAGATACATACAGCGCCTCACAAACTTCCACAAAATCTTCAATGGACGGATCGACGTTAACGTTCCACCTGAAATAACCATTAGGCGGCCAGAAATAACGAGACGCTCAAAACCCAACTACCTTCAGATCCCCTTCACCAATATCAAAGGCCTCCAACACTCATTCTTCTATCAGACCAGCAAGGACTGGAACGACCTCCCTCAGCACATTACTGGCATAGGAGACACCAATCAATGTAGTGATACCCTTAGATCCCTCAGCACTCGTCAATAGCACGTCCACCCCTTCCAAGCTGAGTGATGTTCCTGCAGGAGCTTACAGCTATATCAATCAAGATCAAGATCAAGTGAGGGTACGAAAGAGGGCTGATTGGAATTACCGGCTGCGGTCGGTTCTCAACAAGAGTAAATCTCTGGAGCCGCGGCACGCAGAGCTGTGGTAATGCTCTTGGAGCGTATCTCCTTTCCCTTGTCTGTACGTGTAAGTACTGAGCTGGAACAGCAGCCCCTGAAAGAGATACCCAACAGGCGAACCACCATCCTAGCGTGGGGCCCAAGTCCCCCTCCATAGACCCGCTCATGAACTGAATGGTGCGGCAGATGATAGAAGTCAACTGTATGGTGGAGACACCGCGGACGCTATTGTCAGGTGAAGATGAAATGCGTACGGCTTGCGTGACTGTTTGACTGCAGCATCCCGGTTGGGATCCATCAGACCTACACCTTTCTGTATAGACGTCGCACAGACGTCATTGGTGGCGGTCCTCATCAGAAGGTTGCAAACTTTCCGCACCAACCTCACCACCTCTTTCTTTAGCCACTTCAGACTTTTCTTCTGGCAATTGCTGACAGGCAACACATACAAGGTGCACTGCTCAATGACAGTTTGTAGCGCATCAGCCTTTGCCAGGGGGCCAGCAGAGAGGATTGCACCTTGCGCAGATCTTCTGTCATCTTGGCCACCAGTGCCTCAATCTCTTGTCGCTTCTGTACAACCTGATACGGATGCGATCTCCAGTAACTGGGTTGGTTGCATGTCACTGAGTATACACTTGCTGAAACCGTTTTTAGTTTTATTATCCGGAACAAATACCTGACTTTATGAAGCAAGTGAAATGGTAAACAAACAAGATTACAAACATGTGCTGAAAAGACATGTGAGCACACATGCACAGAATGGAAAGTTACATAATGAGTGAACTTGTTAACAGAGCCGTCTGAAGAAGGTGCACTAACAATAACTTGGTTACTACAATGTTCAAGCAAGGATTTGTTCCATTAATGGTGCCTAAAACCTCTACTGATCCATTTCAAGTAAATAGTTGATGTAATAACCACTTTAAATAAAGTTTATGCAACTGATCACTGATGCAGGCAGGGATGTAAAGTCAACCATTAATTTTATCCTTCAAATTTATTACTTCTTGAGTTCTGAAAAACCCATTAAAACTCCATTCTAAGCAAACCAAAGGCATCGAAATTTTGTCAAAGACACCACAAACTGACACTCGGTTTTCACAAACTGAAACCGGTCTTAATGTCACCAGTTTAAAGGATTCTAATTCATTTTTTGTGTAAGCCCACAAGTAACTGGATGGCGTCAATTTGTGTCGAACCCTTCAAAGCGTTTTTATATTGTATTTCCATCACATGCTTGTGTTTCATTGGGTAAAAAACTACATTATTCTATTACGAGTCAGTGTACTATGAAAGTGCGTGCACACACCTGCATGTCATTCGTGAAACTGAAATTATTGATAACACGGTTTTCAGGAACTGACTCCACATGCGTACATGTCAGTTTGTGAAAACGGTGAGGATTTACCTGATGTGTGATGTCACAAAGTAGTGCCGTGTCAGTGCATTTCAGCATCAAAAGCAGCTCATCTTTGAGGTCCAGGTATCGTGAAAACCTTGAATTGGAAATAAAAAGCGACATTAAAATTAATTATACATGTAAGTATAGGGACCGTACACGAACCGGCACGCAATCGCTCTTCAGGAGGTATATAACAGGTGTTTCCACATGTTATTGATCGTCAATAAATCTAAGACATGTGGGTCATTTATTCCTGATATAATGCAATCCTAAGCTGGCTGTTTTATCAAATCCTGCTTCATTGATCCACACTGGATCTGTCCCACACCTGTTAACCCCTTGATGCTGGTATTGTCAGCCACGGATCAGCGGCACTTTGAGTTTGAATGTGTACATGCAGGCATTTGGATATTGCCCATCAATGAATGCAGCAGGAATGCGGCCACAGCGTTCCCTGGCTCATCACCCTTCATTGAGCTGCAGTCACCGCTGTCAGCCAGCGCTAAGGGGTTAAATGATCACCTGTCTTTAGGTTTAGGCATTCTCCTGATGACAGTCACAGATCACTGACTAAATCTTCAAATCTTCTGAACCACTTCTCTTGTTAGAGACTGTCACTTCACATGCTGTTCATATGTAGAACTTTTCCCTAGTGATTTCTATCGTATTCAGCATCACCTACCTAGGCAGAGTCAGCATCCAGGATCTCTAGTAGCTACCATTAAACATCAGCGTTGTTAACTTGAACTTTGCTCCTCCACCCCTAGCTACAGACTTCCTCAACGGGATGTGCTCTAGCGCCCATCGCATGGCAGATGGCAGAGAGGTTGGAGCAAAACTACTTCACTGAAACATCCGTCTGTGGTGGCAAGAAATTGGAGATGCAGTGGAAGACCAGGAGACTACTGGTGAAAGATGCTGGTCATCACCTGGCTGTCAGCAACCTCCCTATGGATGCCACAGACAAAGAAAAGCAGACAATACCATCAACGCATGTCATTTATAACCAGCATGCTTTATATGCAATTGTTGACCAGCTAGGAAGGCAGCTGCAGCTTGCGTGTATCACACTTGATCGGCAAGTTTCTAATATTCAAACATTCGGTTAAGTGCAGTTTTGAAATCATCAAATACTAAATTATTTGCAAATGGATAGCCCTACAGCCACACTTTAGTTGTAGCCAGCAGACCAGCAGTTTATAGTTCACAGTATTTCATTATAAGTTCCTCCTAACTGGAGTTGTTTCCTGCTTGGGTTTGTCTGCTTGTGGAGTCATTGGTTTGTAGATCATTGCTGTGCTTTTACAGTCATTTTCCAATAATGCTGTGCGGCTTTTTACTTTGTTCCTGCTTTCCATTTGTTTATACCTTAGTTTTCCTTATTCTCCTAAAATTGTATCCAATTGTTTATTATTTTTATCCTTGAAAGTTTTATTTTTCTCCTTGGAAAATTCATTTTAAGTTTTCAATTCGTTGTTTGATCCAGATTAAGATTGCTTTCATGTATTTAAGAAGCCTTTTTTATTTAAGGATACAAATTGTTTTTGTGTGAAAGATCTCCTTTTTTCCGACTAAATTCAAAATTTGAGAAGTATATTTGGTTTCCTTGATTCCTTTTCTTCTTTGTCCCAGTTTCTAAAACTATATCGTCACAATCATTTCAACCAGGATTTTTCCTTAGTGAGCCATTTTTTGCCATTACACAAGTATCAAACATCTTGGAGAAAATATTACAATTTTATGTGTTTGCATGCAGTTAAAATAGATACATTTACAAAATACCAAACATTAATTAGTCATAACCTAGAACTACATTCCATTTCAAAACCTGAAAACCTAGCTTTCCCACCACCGCTTTCCCACCACCACTACTTCAAAAAGTTCCAATGAAGGTTGATTGGTCAGTCAGTTGTAAATCCACTCGTGAGAAACGCTCTCCTCTGCAAGGCTATCGTGCTGTCTGTGTGGTCCACCTGCAGAGGAAGATGTGAGATAGAAACAAAAAGGCATATCAGAGTCAAGTCAACTTGAATTGGATTGAGAACAGTGGGGTCTTAGAATAGTGTTTATCAGACAGGGCTCATAGTGGATCATCAGACAATTTCAGAATTTCAGAACATCTCAACTACAAAGAAGATTTTGTATTCATCAAAAATAAGACACCAATGTTGTAGTTACTATCAAGGGGACATGCAGACTTGAATTTATCTCAAGAGATTATGGAGACTATAATCGGATGACCACATTTGAAAGCAATTTCTGAGGTGGAACCAGTGGACACTTTCAGGGCATATGCACAATCAGCGAATCATTCGTAGTTTGAAAGATATGTTTACAACTTGCAAAACTGTCCTCCAAATACACACGTGTAAATCTTTGTGACAACAGCAGAGAGTCTACTCTCTACCTTGGAAGTCAACTACAATTGCTCCTTGATTTCAAAGCACAAGTGCAAAATCAGAGACCTTATTAAACTGGTAGTTCTTGCTAACAATGACTGCGGCAGATCTTGTCTCCTGCGTGTTTCTCACAGCCCATACTGACTATCAGGAAAGGCAGGAAAGAAAAACAAGAAATTCATGTTTGATATCTGAAGGAAATAAATGATAAGGGCTGAGAATGACCAGCAAGCATAATTCTTGACAAACGGGGAATTTTAAATAAATTTGCAAAAATGCACTGCAAAACCAATTTTGGAACCATTACATGTTGAGAATCAATTCCTTCCAAAGTTAGAATACATGTGAAAAATACACAATCTGACTTGAGCATGAATTTTTGCACTGACAAGGACCTCTGAATTGGCAAATGTGTGATCATAATTTCAGCCTTTTCTTAGGTTTATCCGTTCCTTTTGCTGTCTTGAATTGATCATCTTCAGTCAGATGTTTTGCTCACCTTTGATTAGAATGATTCATTGTCACCACAACAAATTCCTCTACAGCCTCTCATCTCCAGTGGGGAGGGGGGGGGGGTTAAACTGCAATAACAAAATAACTTGCAAAACAACATTATCCAGTGGCAAATTGGTGAATTTCTTTTTTAGACTAATCAATTAAACTGGAAAGTGTTCAGTTTAGAAAAAGTTCAATTTGCCGATGCATTTTGAACCAAACTGACCCGACAAAATAATTTTTAAGCCGTCTCACGCAGAGCATCAAAAGCCATAATTAGAATGCACTTCAAAGTACAGAATTTGATTTGTTCACAGACAAATGTCCAATCCTAATTTCAGGCGTTTTGAAAATGTTTCTCCGTTCCTTTTGCTGTCTATAATGGATCAGTTTCAATCAGATGCTCACCTTGGATTGGATGATCGGATTCCCCTGAAGTTGTTGGTTCATCGCTACTTTCCCTCTTCTCTCCAGTAAGCTTCTCATCCGTGGTAGCTTGTACCTTGCAGTGTTTTCAAAAACAAAACAATCATTCAAGTGGTCAAGTTTTATACATTTTGCACACAAATCCTGTCCACAAATTTTGTATTTCCAATTATAAACACAAAAGCAATTTTGTTTGTGTTGTTTTACTTATTCTCTTTATTTAGCGCGCCCAGAATTTTTAAGCTATAGATTCAGAATGCCGAGTTAAAACTGGAGTAAAATTTTGACAGGTGGAATCAATTTCAATTTCAACTAAAAAAGGCCTCTGTTTACCCACTCTGAACTCCAGTCAGAAAAAGAGGAGATTGTTTTCTATTGTAAGAAAAGGTTTTAAAATCTTTCTCCAACAGAATGCTTTGGTTTACTTGATGGAAAAAATTATAATCCAAGAAACAAATGGAATTTTTTTTTTTTTATCCAAAATCGAAGTCCATTTTGACTGATCGGCATTAATTATGATGTTTGTTGAGAATTTATTTTTCAAAAGTTGCTAATTAAATTTCAAATTTCTTCAAAAATTCATTCCTTCTTAAAATCTTACCTTGTTTTTAGATGTAACCCTTCTGGAAGCACATCCTGGTAAGATTGGTTTAAACAGGGCCACCACGTGAAGGTCCCAGGATACCAGCCCCAAACACGCTTTCAGTATCGTCAGGTCCATTGCTGGGCAAAAGGCCGGCCCCGGAGGGCCATGCACAGTTGCCGACTGTCCGGTACGCCCCCCCCCCAACCCCGAAGGATCAGGAGAGTACCCTAACCTACATGCGTGCCCCCCTCAGTCCATCCCCCATTACAGGTTCATGCGTTCTGAGGAAGTAGCAGCGTTTGCCGGCTGTGAATACAGGGCCACGCCCCTATAAAGAGGGACGCACTACCTGCTCCTTTATGGCACGGCATCCTAGGGTTTCCAGGCCGCTGCGTAGGACCCACGCCCCACGTGGATGCCGGAGCATTCACGCGGACGCAACCCGCCCCTTGAAACTGGGTTTGCCTCGCACCTCAACCGAGCACCAGTCCAACTCCGATGACCTGTGGAGAAACCACCACCTACACCCCACACAAACCACCACCTACACCCCACACAATAACAAGCACACACCCACCACCAACCAGTACATCACAAACACATATTTCAACCACCAAGGACATTCTTATTGTTTAAGTAAAGCAATAATCAAAATGTAATCTTAAAATAAAAAAAAACATTTTAAAAAGAATTTGGGCTGTTGGGAATGTTTTTCTCCCAATTTTCTTTTATTTCAACAAAATCCTGACAAACAAATTGACTTTTGTGCTTATTTCTAAAACTTTGTTTTCACTGAAATTTTTCCAGGATGATTCAAGTTACATATACATGTACAAGCAAACTTAACGTTTTTTTTCCTGAGAGAAATTTTATTACAGAATTGCTCAAAACTGCCGCGCAAATTGGTTAACATAATATAATAATTAGCAGTTGCTTCGACTTATAAAATCAGGATAGATTCAAATTTGCTTGCACATGAGAAAGTACAAGAATCATGGTTTGACTTACTCTGAACAAAACGAACAACTCCACTTGCAAACTGTCACAATCCGGGGGAACAAATGCATGTGGCCTTGAGCTGCAAAGGAAATGGTTACCTCACCTCAGTTAACATGCAACCTTGTTCCCCTGTGCCAATGATTCCGAACAAACCAACGAATGACTCCACTTGCAAACTGTACACTTTCACAATCCGGGGGTCTCTTGTGCATGTTCACGTCTGCAGAAAAGCAATGCAAATTAATGTTCGTTTAGTTTTAAGTATTTTCCTTGTATTGCCTTTGGTCAAACAATGAAAAGCTGATATTTATAAAATACCAGATTCATTATATCTGCCAGTGTTACACTCTAAAAACAGATTGGTTAACATAACCAATCATTGCAATGATTTTAATTCAACCAATGCATTGGTTGGATTAACCAACAATTGTTTAATATGTGTGGAACTAATCGGGTTGGTTGGATATATTTTAACCAACATGGGTTATTTATGCCCCATACATTGATATAGCATCAGCAAAATCCTTTTTTAAGTATCTGACATTTAACAATAATTTTTTTTGCGGGGGGGGGGGGGGGGGGTTACCTCTGAGGTTTCTGAGTGATACAGGCATCCACAGGTAGCGAGGATGGCGAATTCCACTTCTCCCAACATCAGAAAGTCACCAGAAAGTCACCAGAATCATTCCACTTGTCCCAACATCAGAAGGTCACCAGAATTCCACGTCTCCCACATCAGAATAGGCAGTGCTCCTCAAAGTTCCAGTTGGTCCTTCCAAACAAGCATCGTCCTTCCAAATACGCATCGTCCTTCCAAACAAGCATCGTCCTTCCAAACAAGCATCGTCCTTCCAAACAAGCATCGTCCTTTCAAACACGCATCGTCCTTCCAAACACGCATCGTCCTTCCAAACAAGCATCGTCCTTCCAAACAAGCATCGTCCTTCCAAACACGCATCGTCCTTCCAAACACACATCGTCCTTCCAAACAAGCATCGTCCTTCCCAACAAGCATCGTCCTTTCAAACACGCATCATCCTTCCAAACACGCATCGTCCTTCCAAACACGCATCGTCCTTCCAAACAAGCATCGTCCTTAACACGCATCGTCCTTCCAAACACGCATCGTCCTTCCAAACACACATCGTCCTTCTAAACATGCATCGTCCTTCCAAACAAGCATCGTCCTTCCAAACAAGCATCGTCCTTCCAAACACGCATCGTCCTTCCAAACAAGCATCATCCTTCCAAACACGCATCGTCCTTCCAAACAAGCGTCGTCCTTCCAGACACGCATCGTCCTTCCAAACGAGCATCATCCTTCCAAACACGCATCGTTCTTCCAAACAAGCATCGCCCTTCCAAACACGCATCGTCCTTCCAAACAAGCATCGTCCTTTCAAACAAGCATCGTCCTTCCAAACAAGCATCGTCCTTCCAAAACACGCATCGTCCTTCCAAACAAGCATCGACCTTCCTAACAAGCATCGTCCTTCCAAACAAACATCGTCCTTCCAAACAAGCATCGTCCTTCCAAACAAGTATCCAAAAAAAACTTGCAATATTGCATGGAGTTCAAGGTAGGCATGTTCTTCAGTTGTGCTTCCAAGACGATTGTATCAAGTTTTGTTGCAGTTTGCAACGAGTCCGCACTGGAGAAACGCAATACTCAACAAAACAGTCATGTCCATCCTTTGTTCCAAACTGGTCAGATGTGCAGCAGTATTGCCTGTACTGTTAATGTCCAAAGTTCATCCAGGGGCAACTTATAATTGGAGGTGATTTTCAGAGTTTCTCCATAATGACTCTCACATGTTACTGCTCCATACTGAACATTGTCCCGAGTATGTCAAGGGCCAACTTGAGTAAAATGTCATATACCTCAATTTTTAAATCATGTGGTTATGGCAAACAAGAAATGTATGTGAGTTACCTTGTTTGTAATTATAGTTTTAAATTTTTTCAGGTTTATGCCTCATACTAAGTAATCCTTTCAAACATTTCTTTTTATGAATGTAGTTTTTAAATCGCATTCTTACATTGAACACATCCTTTATTGTTTGACTATTTATCATTTATACCATTTTCATAGAGAATTCAATTTCATTAAAAAAATGTGTCCATTTTTTACATTATTATTTTTTAATTATGTCCTATTTAGATTATGCTCTGAAATAATTGTTTAAAGCATTTTCATTTCCTTTCTTGTTTGTGCTCATTATTTCAGCCAAATGTAAAAGTCAACTCAAATTGTTTGCTTTTTAATACATTTTGTCAATGCTAGAACTCTTTTTACTGGCAATCCAGCTTTGAAAAACTAAGAAGAAAATGCGCAAGTGAACTCAAGTTCCCAAGAAGCGTGGAATATTTGCCCAGTCCTTGCAACATTTGGACAGGTCTGGTTAGTGGTTAATTAGGTGGTTTATGTCGTCAGTGCCAGTGGTTAATATGACTGTCTGTCAATGGATGCATGCAGATGATTGAATGACCTAACAAATGCTGCAAGGGTCCACAGTTTTACACAGAATAGTGGAAACAAAAATGACTTTGGCATACTTGAATGCTACCACATTGTAGTCAAAACTGGATTGCCATCCCAAGTGAGCTGCCTCACATCTAAAGCTAAATTGGACTTTTATGAGCTTTGTCCTTAGGTTTTGTTACATTTATGGTTCTGCTGATGCTTTCTAATTTTATTAAATCAAGTGGAAAACTTAGTTGTAGGCACTGAATATTCTGAAGTCTAAACAAATATTGATTTCATTTATTAAAGTGAATTGTTAAAACATATCTGAAGTTTAAATTTACTTTTATGAGCACTGACCTAATGTTTAGGTTAGGTTTACTGTGCAACTTATTTTCAAGTTATTTTAAACTGGACTTAGTTCCAAGCATCTACGTGCTCGAGGTCTAAACATCATGAAGATTTAGTCCATTTGTTAATGTTTTTGGAATCAAATCACTCATTTCAGATTTCAATTTAACTACATAACTCATAAGATTATTTCCATGTCCTAAGAAGTTGGCCCTATAGACTTTACTGGAGCTTTGTTCTAGAGCATATTAGTTCAATGAACAGAGTTTAACCATGACAAACCGAATGGCAAGGACTTTGAAAGTTGAGCATTCCTTCAGTTGAAGATCAGCTTTGTGTGGTTCACATAAGCATTCTTGACAGCATCCACTTCATTGGCTCTGAGTCTGACTGTCATGATAACCACCTGTAAATAACAAGAGTGCAACTGATCAGTTTTCAATGGCAGACTTGTGAGAGCTACCATTCGGTACTGAACATTCAAGAGACATGCAGGCAAATAAAATAGACATTTGAAGGAAGTGTTTAATTATTTTGCAGGTTAGATTTAGCTGGCTTTCTTTCAGTAAACAATATTTAGCCAGAAAGATTATACAGCGCCCCATTTTGACACATATACGAGTAAGCCTACTTTATAAAATGTATTTTTAATTAAATTACCAACATTGTTTGTGCAAGACCTGTGGCCTAGTGGATAGCATGTGAATCTTATGAGTGAGAGATCCCCAGCACAGCAGGGTTCGAGTCCCAGCTCTCGACATTTTCAATTTTTGTTCATCCGAAAAAAATTAAGAATATCCTTTTATTATTTTAAATCGACTAGAACTCCAACATTTAATTGAAGGATATTATTTTTTCTTTTTCTGATTCTTGGCTCTGGGTTTTTTTTTTAATTAAGGGGAAAAAAGTCCGAAATTATAAAATGGTCAGACTCCGTCTCGTGAATACCAAGTTACAATGACAATGTTGGCGTGGAACCAGACTAACATTTATCATGGTAAAAATGTCTAAGTCACTGCGCATGTTCGTTTGCTTCAAGAAAGCCAGCCCCGGCTAAATATACTCCCACTGCCAAATTTGAACTTCAATAAAAAAGACAAGTCTGGAGATTTTCCTGTTTTTATCCACACCCAGCACGCATTGCAAATGTCACAAATGTTTATTTTATCTTTTTGCCCCTCCTGCCCCCTCCATATAAACCGTTGGTCCCCCCCCCCCCGCAGTCAAATTTCTGAAACCACGCCCATTTCCAGATTTTCAGAAAATAGAGAAAATAACTGACGGAATTCCTTCTTTAAAAACTTAGGATTTCGAACCGTATTTCCTACTGCATCAACTTCAGAAGAATCTACAGTAGTTCAGTCACTTCCACCTAACTTTCCAAGGCCAAATAGTTAACATTTCAGGCCAAAATTGGCAAACTTACTTTGACTGTTGTGACGTTTTCTCGAAGTCCTCCACGATACGTGCCCCGCCAATTTACGAACGCGCAACGAACCACGTGAGATTGGTTTGTGAACAAATCCCTGGTCCCTGTACTATTGCAATGATTTCAAGGCATTGGGAGACGCGAACCAGTTATTTGTGCGGCGCCTTATTTATCAATGAAAATTACCCGGCATTTTTTGGGGTAGTTTTCAGTGTCTTTTAGCTTGGGGGTAAAAGTTGAGGGTTTTTTTCTTACTCACAATTTTTGCTCACCCATCTTTTTAAATTCTCACAATTTCTATAAAACAATATTGGAGACGTGCATCTAAGAAAAGATCGTTTGAATGGTTTGCTTTGTTTTGTTTTATTTTGAACCGAGTTCCCTTATTTCTGTTTTGATGGATGGTTCACCCCTTTCCATTAATTTGGTATAGCCAGGACTGTGCGCAATGTATATGCAAATTAGTACAGGTGCCAGTGTCTTTTCTTTCATCACGTGATAACTGCGCAGATTTCCAGAGCCTGCCGCGATTTTCTATTTATTCCTCTATTTAATAATATTCCTCTATTTTAATAATGTTCCTCTATTCATTATGTATTTAATATCTAATATTCCTCTATTTAATAAATTAAGCCATAGAGGGCGGGCTTTCGATTAGTGCGACCAAATTAACTTGTCCTCTGATAACCCCCTATAAATAATGTAGACAGCTGCATTAAATTGTACAAAAACATCTTTTTAAGGGAATATGGAAGGGGGTCAAACAAACGGCGCATTTTGTTCTTTTAAAGTTGAGTTGTTTATTGGTAGTGGGGCCAAAACAACAAAATTATCGTTCATTCATGAAAGGGGATGAACGGGGCGGGGGGGGGGGGCAGTAATTTGTACAAGTTCCAATTTTTGGTGTTCATTGGGTGCTAGATAAATATTTTAAAATGCTGTTTGCTTTCAAATGTAAGAGTCACTATGGTGTCGCAAAGCTGACACAATGATTCATTCAAGATAGCTTCAACTTATTTGAAGTTGTCTTGAATTAATCAAAGAAGCCGTCTTGCAGAACGAAGTGGGGGCAACCAGAAATGCCTTTTGAGTTAAATCCACCAGGGAACAATCGAAGACGACTGTTTTTGATATGAAATTGTAGTCTATTCATCCCCGTTGCCACTTTATAATACAAAGAACGAAAAGAAAGGAAACACTGTACCCCTCCCAAAAATACAATCTAGCCCCGCCCCTCCACATAAGGAATTGGCAACAACTGGCCTGTCGGTGACCCCTTTCTTGATCCCCCAACAATAAATGCTTCTGATCCATCAGTGATTTAGCTGTCTAATCATTGTTTTAATTGCATGAAGTAAATTTGTGTTGATATATTTTCCAAGGAATTTCTTTTGATATCCTCATTATGAAGCCTGCATGCCTGATTACAAAACCCAAGTGGTGACCCAGCTGTAGAATTCAGAGGCGGGAGATTGGTCCATCACTGAGGGAGGAATGAAGGCATAACACAACAATCATCTAACGTCAAAGATTTCTCCTTGATTGACTCAAGTCATTACATGCAATGATTTATTACACGATAATAATCATACAAAGTACACAATGTCAAATAACAATCCCGGACATCTTAAACTTTGCCCAAAATAGCTGGAAAAACAAAAGAAGAGATCAGAAATGTTTCTGCACCAATAACAAATAATACAAATGACTTACAAATTCCAACATATCTCTACTCATAGTTAACCAATAAACTTACTTCTGCCAAACGGTGCAAATATCAGATATTTAATATTTATTTTCAAGTTAAGACAAGATAAGTTTGCAGTAGCACCATGTGAATAAATCTCTTTTGTGAGTATGTGTGGTTCTGAAAAGAACCGGAGGGACTTAACGTTTCGAACAGTATGCTCTGCCCGTCGTCAGGAGAATGAGGGATTCCAACGATGATGCGATGTTATAAGGATGGGTGCGGTGAGGCGTGAGAAGGATGCAAACTGGTGAAGCTCCAAACCGGTGAAGCTGAGAAGGATGCAAGTTGACTGATTTATTCACATGGTGCTACCGCAAACTTATCTTGTCTTAGTATCTTTCCACCATGCAAACCTTCAAATTTTATTTTCAAGTTAAATAGACAAATTGACTGTAGCAGGATTACCGTTCCGGATTACCGTACCGGAACAGGAATCCGGAGGTCACAGGGTCAAACCAGCTCCAGTCAATTTCTTTGTTCAACTTTCACGTTATTATAATGCACCGAGTCAGTTCTCCTTTGTGGTTTATTTTTATGACAGAAACCAAACTATCCAGAAGTCAGCAGATTATCCTGACTTGGAGTTCGTGCCCGAGTGATGACCTTATCTTACAGAGTTGCACATTAATGATCACAAGATAAAAATCACAATTATGTAGTTTGTAAACCATGGCTTAAAGGCATATACTGTAGGAACATTTGTATTTCATGCAATTTGTTCGTTTCCAATACATGTAATATCATCACTGTTCCACAGAAGAATACTCTAAACCTAACATGTTGAAGCTTTGGATATTACACTTTTCAAGAAAAGAGTGAAATATCCATGCACAAACTTTTGATCAATAAACGCGATTTCGTCCATAGAACTCTTATTTCCAAAAATCAGTCAATTGACTTATCATTGGAAATCACCTACATTTCTTGATTTCTTCTTAATGACAGCAAGCCAGATGGAATAATTTCACAGGGTGTTTAGTACCAGTACGATCTTTAATCCAAGTGAGCTTTTTGATTACAATTCGGTAGGTTACTTTTCGGATAAATGTAAATGATCCCATCCCATATCCCTTGAAATGTGTAACTTAATGAGTACAAAAATCCCCGTCGTTTAAAATTGCAATCAGTTTGGCTTTGCAAATACAGTGTTTAAATCTCATTTTAATTAAAATCTTCTTTCATGTGTCATGCCAGCAACAACAGTTACACATTATTTACATTCAGTTTTCATTTCCAATGTGAATAAATCAAAACGTTGATTCAAAGTATACTTTTGCTCTCCTGCAGAACGACTTTTACCAAATTGAATGGTTGCATTTGGGCATGTTATAAACGACTGTTATCACCTGGGCAACTGCAAAATATCAAAACTGTTAGAAACAAAAATGTCAGTTTTTTGTACAGAATATTGATCATACTTGGAATGAACAAATCTAGTGTCGATCAATACTTTGAAGAGGCTTGCAATGATAAAAACAAGCAAATTGTCCACTTGTAACTATTTCAACATAATCAGAAACACAGAAACATTTGCGCGTATACAACAATTGCAATGATTGGTCCTGAATGAGCAAACACGACTGTCCTCTTACAAAAATGCCTCATTTGGCAATGCACCATTCTACATGTATATATTATACATGAATTGTTTGACAGTATGAACACTGGTTTAGTAACTCTCAATATGGACATCAGCCTATAGTTGAATAGTAAACAAAATCCACGTTATACTGTCCTTATACAACTGGACCACTTTAAAGGTATATTACATAAGCAGTCAAGGTTAAAGATCTATACAAAAGTTAGTAAACTGGAATCATAATTTTTGCCATTTTATGCGTAATTTACATTAATTTACACAAACGATTTGATAAAGAATGAAGCACAAACACTCAAAAGAAACGTCCGTTTGAAATGTGTGAAGTTGCGAGAATTTTCCGAATTTGTACATAAGGCAAACGCAAAACAATTCAAAAGTACCCGAGGTTTGGAGTATTATTCTGTATACTAAGTTTTGCACAGCACTGGTCTATGGAAGGGTGTTGTGCAGCCATTTGCGTGTGGTCACATTAGTTTGTTTGAATGCCATATTACTACATTGATCGGATAACAGGGTAGGAGGAGGCCTTTGTCACAAAAGTTGAAGACATCTCACACAATTTTTCCCTAAGATGATGCGATTCAAGATATTTTCTCAAAAGAAATTAAAAGGAGAGGTGGATTCTCCTGTTTAATTGACGATTAGATTGGAGATTTATAATAGTACTCAGAGGTCACCCAAGATACAAGGTCAATTTAATATCACTTTCAAGTGACACCCAGAATGCTTAGTACAGTGCTATTATGTTTGAAGATTTCAATGAATCATTTTGTACAGGAATTGTTGATTGACTTTTCACATTGATTGATTGATTAATTGATGGATTGAAAATTTGGTGTGTTTTTTTTTGTGGATAGGGGATGGGGGTTCAGTAGAATGAAGAACAATGCTTGGTATATTTGTATTCATAATGTAAGAGGATTCCGAATACATCTATTTGTATGAAACCCTTTTGTTGACTTTTTATTCATTATCGAGCCCCTTATTGTCCTCTGAAAATAAAGTTTTTGTTGTTATTGATTGTTAGTTGTTTTTTTACTTATTCTTTTTTTTTTGGGGGGGGGGGGTTGCAGAGCATTGACTTCACATAAAATGACCCATGATACATGCTATTTGTTTCGGTTTAATGGGGCTCGTGAGCGTGGTGCATTCATAGGGAACAGGGTGAGAGTTATGACTTGGTGGGAGTTTTTTTAGGCTTTTGGAATATTCCCTCTTGTGTTTCCTTCAGGTGAGGGAGGTCTTGACTGACAACTTGTCTGACGAGCTCAGGATCGAGGCCGATGTTACAAAGTGACAACTCTCTTAACTCAGGGCGACCTCGGAGATGATGGGTGAGAGCCCTGACTGCATCCAAACTGAATGCATTGTGATCAAGTTCAAGCCCTACTAAACCATGCCCAGCAGGAAGGATGCTGATCAGGTCCTTCACGTCATCATCTACCAACCTGCATGCAAGGAGCTGCAAGAGTGTAAGGGATGACGGGATGTGGCTGACATCTCCCATCCAAGCATGCAGGTCGGTGTCAATCAGTGCGAGAAAACCCAACCTGCATCCTTCCAGTGCCTTCAATAGATCAACAACCTCATCCGGTGATCGTTGGTGCATAGCCAAACTAAGCCTGCCTATTTGTTCCTGCATGCGGAAAAAGCTGTGTGATACACGCCCCACGTCAAACCAAGACTTTGCCTCAATGCAAACCATAATGAGTAATCGAACACGGCGCTGTTCATCCACCACACCAAGTGTTTCCTCAAGGAGGCTAAGCTCCTCCTCCTCCTGCTCAGACAAGTAGTAGTAAACAAATATCAGCTTAGCTGACTTCATGCTGTCACACAGAAGAATTCCCTTGAGAAGGGTAAGCTCCTGCTTTCTTACATGCATATAAAAATCTGTACCTTCAAGTGGCGGAGTGACATGCTGTAAGTAGTAGCTCAGTGATTTCAGGTCTTCGTTACTGTTGCAGTCTACCATAGTTGGTCTGACAAGTTTGGTAGCCAACTCTTCTGAACCTGACTCACACAACAGTAACCGAGCCAATCTCTGCAGTTTCTTCTCGTCACCTTGCATGTCTCGTATGTGATCCAGAATGAGACCAGCAGCCTGCCTTGATCTACGGCACCAAGTTCTCAGTTCGGATTCCTTTTCAAGAACATTGCCAATCTGCTTTAACTGATGACGAAATTTGTTTTCGAATTTTAGTTCTTTCAGCAGGTTATCTGCTGTACCCGGTCCCTGGAATCCGGTGAAATCTAAAAGAAATCATAAAATTAGTTAAGAGTACACTATTTATCAAGTATACATAAACATGATTCATAACAATTCTCTCAAGCTGCAATTCATCAAAAACGAACAATTTGCATGTCTATTTTTGGATATTTTTCTACTGAAAAGGGTTTTCTGTTCGAATCAAGCCCCCATTATTTGGTCAATTGGTCAATAACAAAAATTGAGAAAGGTTTGCTCTTTGGCTGATACTGCCATTTACTGACACAACGAAGCCAAAGAAAATTTACAACCTTAAAATATCGAAAAATTCTAGCAATTTGTCATGCTGAAATAACTGTAATATTGAGGTATAAATCCTTAAGGTGCATATTTTAAAGTCCTATATCTGGAGAACTACAAGAACAGCTAAATAAGTCATGGAACTATGTTTAACATACATTGCATAATATGCTCAAACAGTACACCACCCTCCCTCTGCCCCCTCCCCAAAAAAATTTAAAATCAACAGTAACACTTGATTTAAGATATCAAACTACAGTAAACGCCAGCTAAACCGACATCGTACAAACCGTCATATCGCTTAAATCGGCCGTCTGACAAAAGTCCCGATTGTCTCTAATGCATTCCCATTGACATTTTCATTTCTAAGCCGGCCATTGTAAACCGCCATTTCGCCTATATCGGCGTGTTACTTTCAGTCCCATTTCCTCAAAACCACACAAATTCCTCTGTATAACCCGGCATCGTGCTCTGCGGTTTGCAAGAAGTGTCGAGTGAAAAGTCCCACACACTGCAATCTGACATCTGTTTATGGCACAGCCAGTAATTGATGCACGTGCGCGATCAAAAAGGGGTTTTCCCGATAGCACAATACCAGCACCCCCTCTCGACTGCACGCATGCGCTCTGTTCATTTTGGGGGTCTCCTTATTGAACCAGTACCATGCACACATTCAATTCGTGACTGTACACGAACGCGCGTGCACAATGTACACATGTGCACTACATGCACATGGCCGGCCATGGACGTACAGTATGCAAGCCGATCGTACCACTCGCTTGCCGGCCGCGCTGTCCTTGCTTCGTACGTACGTACACGTACTTTCTTTGATCAATACCACAGCCTGTTTGTGATGATAAACGTTGAGGATATATTTGCTGGAATCAACCATGGATGTAGAAATAAACCAGGGTAAATCAAAGCCTTTGAATTTTAGCCATGAATCTTGTTTGCATGATTCAGATACAGATGCGCATAGGCCCTAATTCAATCCATTTTTTCACTCCGTGATTCAATTCGTGTATTTGTGTAAGACGGCAAAATGACGTCTTGCAGCAGAAGCCGACATTTGGGTAAGCCGTCACAAATTCTCTGGTCCCGAGAGTGCCGTCTTAGCCGGAGTTTACTGTACTTTATCGTATGAATTGTATCAAACAAGATAATATTTACCTGTTCCCTCCGACTGCTTGTAGTAATTGAAAGTAACTTCCCTTGAACCAACAACGTTAGGGTTGTTGTTACCGCTGATTGTTCCAATGCTTCCTTTGCTGGCTCCACTTCTTTGTGGGTAGTCTACAATCAAAGTCAAAGAATTAAAATATCCTTCAATTCAATTCAATTCAATAATCAGGGAATAACAGTGTGAGGACCTGGTTTTTCTCTCCGTGATAATGACCGTGTTGGGGGATGGCAGCTGTTAATGGACCGCGCCAAAATAAACAGTGAAAATGCTCTGAATTTGTGACTTTTCTTTTGGCAATATACCCAGACTTTTTGTGTTCATGTTCAGGGGCCATGGTTTAGTTTATGCATGGTACCCTGTCTCTTCAATATACATTGTTAATGTACAATTACGAAATTGCAAAAGCGTCAGCAAATGGTGCCCGACTTAATTTAGTGCAAAATACATGGGAGCCCAGAGAGGCCACATAAAGCTTATACTCAATTGTAACCCCATCTAAAAACATTAAAATTGTGCAGCAGCAGGATGCCAGTCAAACCAGTGAGTTTGGCGGTTTTGAGATATAAGCTTACATTGAAAAATAACTTTTGAATTTTGTCGACGCGCATGGCTACACGCAGACCAGAAACAGGAGACTTGTTTTGGTCTTAAGTTAAAAGAGACATTTCGTTGAGGTAGTAAGAAATCTTTACACATATTGTAGGATTAAATTGACAGGGCAAAATCACTTCAACTTGGTGGGAAGGTAGATACTGTTACTAAGATGCATACAGAAGTCATCATGATGACGTCATCACCTGATTTTTTTATTAAGTTTTCAACCTATTACATTTTCTTCTACTACCAACATTTGACATAAATTGCATTCAGATTGACTTCAAACTACGCATAGATAAAGAACCCAACCCTAGACAAGTGATGTCATGATGATGTTATCAATGGTCCTATGACGTCACCTTAAAGATTAATGAATTCCAAATGATAAGTCCAGTTAGAAATGAGATTTTTGTGTCTAACTTCGGTAGGGGGTTGAACTTGGGTACAGGCAAGTTGGGATTAGTTTTGGGGTCAAAGGTCAAAGTCACCATGGTGAGTTAAAGGTCAATGGTTTCTGGATGATAACTTGACTCCGGCTGAGAGGTTTCAACAGCAATGCTAGTATTTTTCTTTAATATTTCAATTTCCATTAATATTTTGTTTTGGTTTTGAAATACCAAATATCCCCTTACCTTCACGTTCACTGCGACGTTTCTCAATGTATTGATCTGCAATAACAACACAAAAAAGTGTCATTACTTTTCAAGGACCTCATATTTCAGGGAAACAATTTTCGTTAAAGGCACATAACCACTGTCGTGGTCTTGGTTCCAAGACGTCCTTAGCGGTGCAATTAATACTGCATGCACGCACGGGTTATTGGACTGTGCAGCGATTCAACAAAGCGGGCGCTACTACCGGTAGCATACTAACAAGCCGTGCAGTTCGCTTGTAGTTGTCGATAATTTTTAAGAAATCATAAAATCATTATGAGTAAACAATTTGAGTATACATGAACATGATTCATAACAATTCTTTCAAGCTGCTATTCATTAAAACCAAACAATCTGCTTGTCCATTATTAGACCTATAATTTTCTTCTGCAAACCGGTTTATTATTTTTTTTTACCTGTGTTCCCTAACATATTCGATTGGTTGAAGTTTCCAATTACATGCAGTAAAATGTACACTGAGAAATTTTGCCTAGGATTTAAATCTACATATCCTCATTTCCTGTTTAAATAAAGGGTCTACATGCGATGAATTTTTCTTAGGAACACAATTTGTGCAACTTTCTATTCCCTTAAATGTATGAAAACTATTTGACATCCCTTTTTGGTATTTGATTGAAAAGTGCATTTCTTTAAACACTTAAAAAATGTCCATGCTTTTCCAGACAACTGAGGGCACTGTTGCTATGATGTCATTCCAGGAAGACACTGTTAGAGGTTTTCTGTTCAAATCAAGCACCCATTATTTGCTCATTGGAAACATTTTGTAAGAAAGGTTTGCTCATTGGATTACTGCTATGTACTGACACAACAACGAATAAGCCAAAGAAAATTTAGGACCGCAAAATATCAAAAATTCTAGCAACTTGTGCTGAAATAACTGTAACATTGAGGTTTCTGACCAGAATGACATCACAGTTTTGCTCATGAATATGGAAATTTGGATTAGCATAAACACATAAAAAGCACCAAAATACCCTTGAAAAAAACAAAAAATAAAATGAGGTAAAATTGGACACAAAGGTGCATTTCCAAGGATTGCATTGAAACAAAATCACATTTATGGGCCATTTAATTTGGCATCCCTGAGATCAAAATGCATGTACTGATAAACGCAGTTGCACAAGGTTGACATTGCGTGCAATAGCCAGTCTCTATTCACTCAGCGATGAAGTCAATGCAGAAACTTTGATCACGCCACAAACGGGGTGATGAAAGGACGAATTGTTGCTGGCGGTACATCACACAGCAGAAAGCAAACCTTTGATAATGATGTAATGTGCAATGTTGCAAGGTCACTTTCAAGTCTTGTGTGTTATCACGAGCAGGGTGTGGACCCACTTATCAGTCCTCATTGTCTGTAAATTCCTGGGCATATTTAAGGATGTATAGCGACCTACCTTTCTCAACACCACACCCCCCCCACCCAACCCCTAAAAAGAGGGACAAAGCAAGCTGAATAATACCAATTACAACCAGACCAAGATTTGTTTATCGAAGACTTGATTCTACAGTAAAACGTAGGCTAAGTAAGTTGCGTATGAAATGAGTTAACACACATTTGTCTTTGAATATAGTAATGGAAATTATTTTTAAAGCCATTATTTTGTTCCAATCTCCTTTCAAACTTTGCTGGTTTATAACAAAGAAATTGTGAACATTGAACAGAAAGTTATCTGGGGATTCCCTTTGATCTTATTTGCATATTTCATTTTGACCCACACGTGCTGAACTACAAAGCATTTTCTCGACCAAACTCGTCGGCCGGAAGTGGCTTACATAGTATACATTTGTATACATTGCACTTGCAAAGTCTGCACGTTTTCGGAGACAGTTTCCGGACACAATTTCCATGTTTGACTCCTGCAGGTCAGAAGCAAGGTCTATATGCCGTGATAGGGCAAAATCACTGAAACTTGGTGGGCCCTGATTGTCATCTGAAATTTTCAAAGTCCTATTTATCTGGAGAACTACAACAGCTAAGTCATGGAACTATGTTCAACACATTCTAAAACCGTAAACCACCCTCCCCCTGCCCCCCCCCCAATACATTAACACTTGATTAAAGATATCAAACTACTTCATTGCATCAAACAAGATTATATTTACCGCGTTCCTCCGGCGGCTTGTTGTAAGTGATATGAACTGCACTTGGACCAACAACGATAGGGTTCTGGCTACCGCTGATTGCGCCGGTGTTTCCTATGCTGGCTCCACTTATTTGTGGGAAATCTACAATCAAAAGCAAGAATTACAATATCTATTATAAGATGGAATTTTTTCGACGGAGTGATATAAATCAAATTAGGTTTTGCCCTTCACTGACGTTTAAACACTGTATACTCAGTGTGTTACCTCCAGAGTGAAAGTTGGAAAAAATCACTCGGGTGGGACTGGAACCCACGACCTCCTGCTTTCTAGTGCAGATGTCTTACCACTCGACCACCGAGCTAACGGGATCGGTTGGCTGGTTCGAATCTGATTTACATAGCAGCGGGTACAGCATAAACTATGCCGTTAGCTCGGTGGTCGAGTGGTAAGACATCTGCACTAGAAAGCAGGAGGTCGTGGGTTCGAGTCCCACCCGAGTGATTTTTTTCCAACTTTCACTCGTACTTGTATGGTACATGTATGTGAATAACACTATATTTAGGTTTTTTAAATATTATCTATAAGATGGAATTTGCGTTAGAGTGATGAAAACCAATATTGTGTTTTTGCCCTTCACAGACGTCAGGCTTGGATCCAGGATTTTTTTAGACGGGGGGCACAACTTTGGAGAATTTGCTCCAAGAACTAATACGAGCGTGGAGCCCCTGACAATTTTGGATTCTAGATGCTCTGTGGTGCAATCTGAGGCCATTCCTGGCCCTTTACCCCTGAATTGTTTGAGCAAAAGCTTTTACGATTATAAGGATTCTTTTTAAATATATTCCTGCTTTTAAACATTTAAGTTACTGTGTACTTCAAAAAGTACACCATGTACATGTATTTTCGTATTCATATTTCTTGCATGTATTTTGGAAAAAGAATCATTGACTTAGTTTGTAAACTGTTGCAACAATGCCTTGGGGCATTTGCTCCGAGGACTAATGAGAGCGTGGGGTCAGGGCCCACTAATAAAGGGCCCCGGGAAATTTTGGAATCGAGATGCTCTGTGTTGCAAATCTGAGGCGATTCCTGGCCCCCTTTCTCCTATAGCCCTGGGTTAAGAGTAAAATGTTTTAAGATACTAAAGATTTTTTTCATTTTCATTTCGGTGTGCAGTAACACATGTGGTTTTTTATTTTTAATTTTAATACTCTTGTATTTACAAGCCTTTTATGTTTCTTCTGTTCTTCACTTGATAACCATGTATTTTCGTCTGCATATTTATTTTCGTGCAGTTTATTTATGAAAAGGAATTGGATAGGCTTATAGTTTGTAAAGTTTTGAAAGGATGCGAATAGGAGCTTCTGCCCGAGGACTAATGCGAGCATGAAGGGCAAATGTCTTACGGCGTCAGGTCCTGGGCCGGCTTAAGGGCACCGGGAAATTTTTGGATTCTAGATACTCTGTTGTTTAAAATACACTGTTGCTTTTACAAGCCTTTTAAGTTTCTTCTGTTCTTCACATGATAACCATGGATTTTTGTCTGCATAATTATATTCATGCAATTTACTTTTGAAAAGGAATAACTGTATAGACTTAGTTTGTAAACTGTTGCAAGGATGCTTTCTAATGTTTTGTTTCAAGTTTAAATTGTCAGTGTATCAATAAGAACAAACCGCTTGAACATGGACATGTACATGAACGTTGAGTTCAAGTTTAAAATTTGTGTAATTTAATCAAAATACCAGTAAAACAGGGGAGTAATTAGGCCTCCATGCACATTGGAACTTCACAGATCTCAGGGGCTAGTCTGCAGTGTGGTCCCCCTTGTTTCAGGGACTCTGCTACACTATATATTGTGCCTAATAGCGTCAATGCAAAGGATGGAGGGGAAGGATGCTGTCAGGGAACCGATATCAGGGCCAGGGGAGTCATCACATGCAGTGTGTCTCACC
This sequence comes from Patiria pectinifera, assembly GCA_029964075.1. Taxonomy (NCBI): domain Eukaryota; kingdom Metazoa; phylum Echinodermata; class Asteroidea; order Valvatida; family Asterinidae; genus Patiria; species Patiria pectinifera. Next base: position 35,709,113 of record CM057150.1, read on the forward strand.
TGGTCTTGGTTGTGGTGGTTGTTGCGTTGGTTCCTGCTGGGAAGGCTGTCTGCTGCCGGACTGAGTCGTTTGTTGATCATCCCTCACTCCATCAGCCGGTAGTTGTTGGGTCGGAGCTGTGCTTGGACCAGGGTTAGTTTGTGTCTCACCCGGTCTTGGCTGTAGTTGCGGTGGTGGTTGTGGCATTGGTTCTTGCTGGGAAGGCTGTCTGCTGCCGGACTGAGTCGTTTGTTGATCATCCCTCACTCCATCAGCCGGTAGTTGTTGGGTTGGAGCTGTGCTTGGACCAGGGTTAGTTTGTGTCTCACCCGGTCTTGGCTGTAGTTGCGGTGGTGGTTGTGGCGTTGGTTCCTGCTGGGAAGGCTGTCTGCTGCCGGACTGAGTCGTTTGTTGATCATCTGGTAGTTGTTGGGTCAGAGCTGCTTGACTGTCTGTTACTGTGGTTACGGTAAGAGCAAACCACAAACCAAATTTGAAGTTCTTAAGTAAAGTATCTCAAGCATAAATGCTGACAAAACAGCAATTTAAAAATAGTGACCTTGACCTAGCTGTCGGCCCCAAAATTCTATCAAGAACAACGGACAACCCACAAACCAAATTTAAAGCTCCTAGTAATTATTCTCAAATTATCGCGTTGACAAGATTTCTATTGTTTCAGCAATAGTGACCTTGACCTTTGACCTGTCGGTCCCAAAAGCAATAAGGCTTCTTAAGACTACCAAGAACAACCCACGAACCAAATTTCAACTTCTTTAAGTAAAGTATTTCTCAAGTTAACTCGTTGACAAGATTTCTTTTGTTTTAACAATAGTGACCTTGACCTTTGACCTGTTGGCCCCAAAATTAATAGACCTGTTAAGACTATCCAGAACAATCCACAAACGAAATGTCAAGTTCCTAAGTAAAGTATTTCTCAAGTTATCGTGCTTAACAAGTAGGCCATCAGCCTTGGTCCAAAATTTTGGCAACCGGTATCAAATGAGGGGAATAATCGTCATGCGATTTTTGGCAAGGTATACACCTCCAGAGTTGGAAAATATGTGATAGCATTGCAGCGGTGGCAACTTTTAAAGAGTTATCACCCTTTTTCTCAAAATGTCCATTAAAATGCTTGTTACCACTCTAGGGGCGGTATGCCTTGCGCATGCCCACTATAATCATTTATGCCCTGATTTGATACCGACCAAACCCCATGCTGATGGCCTAAAGAGTTCACGGGAGTTTTGTTTATGGTGTAAATTGAGGATTTTCTTTTGTTCCTCTTCCCTTTTCCTTTGTTAGTACCTTAACTTTTCGCAACAGCTCTCATTGGTTTGTACACATTTTCCAACCGAGGAGTCCTCGATTCGGTTTCTGTCCTCGATTCATTGATAATGTTGCGTGTGTCCTTGACTTACACCATATACAAAATAATGCAGCAAAGACAGACCAGCAGCCGATTTCACGAAATCTTACGTATTGGCGCAACTCTGCTTGAGCCAAAATTTATTGTGTAATTTGCGCAACATTTCAATGATGACACATTTCACTAAAGTCACATAGTGCGTAAGTCCACAAGTTGCGCCATAAATTATGATGTAACTTGCACCATCATTTTAGGCGGCGTAAGTTGTGGCGTAGCGACTGAAATGACATATTTTACCAGCATATCAGGAATGCCACAGAGCTTGTTATTGCACAACTTATCAAGGTTGATACCAGACCGACAAATAATTTTCAAAATGGCGGGCTGAGGTGATCCAACGACTGTTTTGCGAACGAAAAAATTCACACACAAACAGCCATCTTACTCATGGCACAAGCTGCGCACTTTTTTTTATGAAATCGACTGCTGCCCACTGTCATGGCACAACCAACAAAGGGTCTATAGTTAAACCAAAATTCAAGATTATATGAAATGCTGTAAAACAAACATTTTTGGGATAAAAAAAACATTCAATTTACATACCTACATTTGTATTTTTCTTAAATTATGGCAGAGTTTTTGCTTACCCTCACTGAGTCCGATCTCATGAACGCCCGTTGCTTTGACGTCGCCCTCACTGAACAGCCTCTCAGCCTCCATATCAGACTTGGCTGTGGACTCGGCTAGATTCACAGCTGCAATGTAGCCTAGTGCAGGGGTGAGATTGTTGGAAAATGAAAAAAAATCCACAAAAATTATCAGCAAAAAAATGCACTGTGGATCTGCAAACATTTGAACCCATTTGAATACGTGTCCTGAATGACTTCAAATTAGCTTCAGATTCGCGTTCACATTCACATGTGTGATGCGATCAAGCTAAATGAGTCGTTTGTCGGCAATTATGATTTTAAGATACAGCCCAAAATAGTTCAGTCAGGGTGAAAATTTCAAAATTGACTTTTTTTGTAAAATCGGAAGGCTACATATGTCCTCTTTCATGTCAACATTTTTTTCCCGAGAAAATATCACGATAAAGTATTCAAAATGTGACATTTTTGCTAAGGAGTAACAAGTTTATGTCAATAACCTGAAATAAAACATGTTTATTGTTGTGTAATAAACACTTCAATTTTGAATCGTTGATTTCTCAGTTTGAGTCTCTGTTTTCTTGTTTCAAATCTGCCTGTGTTCTGAGTCCCATAACTTCTGAACGGAAGGTCCTATTCACATGGGGTTTTCACCAAATATAAACTGAGATACAGCTCTATTCAAAAATGTAAAAAAAACCAAAAAACTACAAAATTCGATAAGGGCCGACAAATGACTCATTTAGTATGATCGCCTCACATATTTGTGCATTTGGCCTAAAGACTGCTGACCCACCTGCGACCATTTTCTCGTACTTCTCGTCAATCTTGGTGATTTCTTTGTAAGTCGTAACAGCCGCCTCGTAATCCTTCAGTCCCTGCTGGGCCTTGCCAAGGTGCACCAATGCCTTGACGTTGTTTGGTTCCAACTGCAAGGCAGTCTGGCAGTCCTCCATTGCCTCTGAAAACTTTTCCAATTTGTTGTAAGCCTTGGGGGGGGGGGGAAATAAGTGAAAAGAGGGGATTCAAATTTGTAACATAGTGAACAACGAAGCGTTGTGTGTCTCAACAGGATAACAGGTGTGTTGCCTGGGATTAATCGTCTGCCTTATGTGCAGTACTACCAAAACATACATGTAAGATGAGTTGGCCCCCCTCCCAAAATGATGTTTTCCTTTCTTTTTTTTTGCCTTTATATGAAAACTTTTCAGGAAATAAATTAAAACGTTGCGTATCTCTCTCACAAGCCTTCATCTTCACTTGCCTCTCTCCACCCAGGAGTACACATGTAAATGGGTAAGGGTATTAGTTGGGGAGCAACCTACAATGATCCAGGGGGGAATAGGAATATTCTAAGTCATTTCATGAATACGGAGATCTTGGCTCGTAACAGACTTGACTTGTTTACCTGTGCCCTGTTGGTGTACAGCACCACAAAGTCTTTTAGATGCTCCAGGCCCTGTGTGTAGAGCTCAATGGCTCGTGCGTAATCGCTCTTCTTGAACGCTTGGTTCCCCTGATCTTTCAGAACCGTCGCCTCTGCTTTACGCTTCTCTGCGCTCTCGTTGGCGTCTGCTTCCAGGGCTCTCATGACATTATCTGAAAATAAAAATGATCGCACGTAACATAAAAGGACAGAGTTTTCTACAGTATAATCCCCCGTTAAGACCAAAACAAAGTCTGCCGTTTCTGGTATGGAGCTTGCCCCAAAAGTTGTCCGGCGACGTAGGTTTTTTTTTTTTTTGGCCCCACTTTTTTTTTCTTCAAATGTCGGCTGATGACAAAAGAGGATTTTCTTTTGTTCCTCTCCTCTTTTCCTTTGTTTATACCGGTACTGAAATTTTTATCAACAGCTCTCATGGTTTTGTACACATTTTCTAGTCAAGGTCGTCTCAATTTGGTTCCTGTCCTCAATTCATGGATGATGTTGCACGTGACAAGCCCTTATTGTTGAGATAACTTCCGGTGCCGTTCGTGCTTCACCGTGTGAAGTACACATGGTCAAGTGCGATGATGCTACACTAACGAACCAGATACTTCCGAGGCCTTGGCCCAAGTTCTTTGGGTTATTGTTATCGCAAATCCCCCATTGTCCAAAGTCCTCAGTTTTAAGGGTAACCTTACCAAACATACAGACAGAAGGAATACACTATTGCACTATCCCCATCTGGCTTATAGCAGGCAAAAAAAAACGTGCTTTGCTTTGTCATTCGATCCTATGTACCAAGGCTACTAATGTCATGAAAATAACAATTAATGTGGTTCATTCTGATACCTACCTATCAGGTCTTCAACAATGTCCCTTCTACCGATCTCCATCAGAGCTGTGCATAACACGTCCCTCTGATCCGTGCTAGTGGATTGTTGGCCCCTCCACTCTGCCAGCATGTTGAAGATCTGGTTCTCTGTCTGGCCTGGGTCATCCATCATGATGTGCTCGATCTCTGCAGCGCTTAAACCGAGATGTGTAGCCAGCTTCCGCCATTCGGAACAAAGCCTCTCAGAGATCTTGTGTAGAACGGGGTCACTGATACCTGCAAACAGACATGAATAAAAAAAAAAATACAGTTAACAACGTTTCTGTGAAAAAAAATCTGTTTGTGACTTTGCTGAACATTTTGTGTAGAAATGCATACATTTATGTTTAGCACGGCAAATTTTGACACGTTTTATATTCTCTTTCTGATTCTATTGATTGTGCCCCTGATCATGCAGTTAACAATTGTTGACTGCTGTGATGTGGGATATGACGTTTTTAACACCCGCGGGGCGCAATTGGCACCCGAGACCAAGCCAAGAGTGCTATGCGCCCAGAGAGGGTTAAAAATGACATATCCAACATCTTCTTTATCTGCTTAAAAAAGTAATTCTGGCAACAAAGGTGTTAATTTTTCAACAGAATTTAGAAAAGGAGTTAGACTGTAGTTTTAATTTTACAGCATTAGGGTATACCTTTCTGCTGGTCCTTTTCCAATTCGTCAAAAAATCTGCAGGCCTGGTCGTAGTCGCTTTCCGGAATAGTCGCCTGGATAGCCAAGTCACTCTTATCCTCTGTTGTCAGTTCATCTGTGATGAGAATCTCTGTCAGTTTCTTGGCAAGTTCTCCAGTATCATACATACTCCGGAGTTTGTTCAGGCCCTCCCGACTCATGATACGAACAACAAATGTCACAGACCCATGTCTTACTTCCACAAGCTCTCCATCACATGGGTTTAGGCAAGCAGAGAACAGCTGACGTACAGAGTCCAATGTGCGCTTGATTCTTGTCCACAGACGATTACTCAGGTCAGTGTCATTGAAACCCCGCCTTGCCACACTGGTTTCTATAGACACTTTGGGGCAATCTAGGGGGAAATATCATGGGATACTTTATCAAAAACAGTTAAATATTACAAGGTCAATGGACTCTGTGTGTAAAACTGAAGGTCGCTTACATTTCTTGTCCACATACGCTGTTCATACTCTATGTAATTTGGTGTAGGCTTCAACCATGGACCACTTCAAATGCACGCATTGCACCAGATTTGTATTTATTATTCGGCCATCAGGCCACACCTGCTTCGTCACATTTTTTGACATTGTATTGGCTGCATGTTGAGGGGAAATGAAGTCGCTGGCCTACTCAGTGATGAATCGTTAGTTTATTTTGACTTTTCATTAACTACGTTCTGATTTCCTATCTGCCTCACTTGTAGCTGAGCTTGTATCCTATATGTATCATAATACCGTAATTTTCAGAATATAAGCCGCGGCTTATACGTTGAATTTGCCCATGAAAATGTTTACTGCAGCTTATACACAGGGCGGCTTATACGCCGAGCCGTGAAGAATAAAAATGATATTCAAATGTATATTTAATGTACTGGTATAAGGAAAGATCTGTTGCTAAAATGAATCATCAATAAAGAAAGTCATAAACAAACCGGAAGCACCTCCAACGAAAAGGTACCGAGCGGTAAAAAGTACGGCTAGCGAAAGCTGTCTTTGACATCGACATCGACAACCGGCCGTACATGAACACACATTCTGAAATTTGTATTCCTGTGGAGACATTTCTTTGTTCTCGTGTAGTAAAGTTTTCGAGTGTGAAATTGAAGTTTCAAAATGCTCTTATTTCAACCAGAATTAATTTCCTGGGCTGAAATTTGGACTAAATATCCCTTTTCTAAAACTCTTCTATTTGCGACAGATCAACCTACCTTGGAAATTCCTAGTTTTTGAGTAAAATCCATATATCTATTTCATGAAATTCTTGTGGAGACGCATTCATCTATAGAAATGTTCTTCTGGAGACGTATACAATCTTTTGTTCCCTATTGTGTTCATGTCTCCGTAAGGTAGTAAATTCCAGAACCTAGTGCACTGCAGTGTTGCATGCATGCTGCATGCCTTTCCCATGGACCACACCATTTGTTGTAATAAAGGGGTGTACTTTCTTGGGAACAATAATTACCAATATTTCTGCTGTTTAAAAATAGGAAAAAAAGATAACTAATACTTTTTATGGAGTTCCAAATATTTCTCTATTCAATAATCAGTTGTTCAAAGTCACAATATAATTTTTTTCTTGAAATGTATTCAAGAAACGATGTAAAACTTAAAGCAGGGGCTACAAATCACCCCTTACGAAATGAATGGATTCGTCCATAAAATTTTCAGCATCGTGTTGACTATTTTCGAAGAGAGTTACGATCGCAACTTGAATATCAACGTTAGTAATCACAACAATTTGATAAGTTTTGTTGTAAAAACGGACCTGTTTATGCTTAGGACAAAACAAATCAGCATCTATTGCCACAAAGCAGCATTTGTAGCCTCCAGTCAGACAACACACGGTGGGTTACATACATCTCAAGTGCTGGGGGAAAATGTTATCATTTGCCGGCGCTAGCTGCTGGGCCATGCGCTAACGTTAACGGCCGGGGACCGGACGGGGCAGCCGGCAGTAATTCCCGGTGTTTATTTCTCATCATCAATTTCCATATTTGTTTGTGTTATTGTAAGAGTATCAACTGTGAATGATTTGATATAACTTTTGTGGCCCTTTTTATAGCTTTCGTAGAGTAAATGGAACTGGTTCAGAGCATTTTGACTAGAGTTTGGAGGCCCTACAAAATTGAAACCACTGCGGTCGGTGCGGCTTATACGCCGGTGCGGCTTATACGCCGACTTCAAATCTTAATTTGCAGATTTTTGCCTACTGCGGCTTATACGCCGCGCGGCTTATATTCCGAAAATTACGGTAAGTCAGAATTGCTTTACGGTATCTTTATAAAAAAAACACGCATATTATACGTACATGTGTGTGTGTGCTTGTACAGAGCATGTGCATACATGTGGTGGAAAAGCTAGCAATTCCGACTTGATCAATCTGCCATCACCCCCCCCCCCCGGCCTCTCGCGTGTACACGCATGTACTCATCGATGCATGCAACACCATCACTATGCATATGCAGCAACATCGCTTGACCAAGTAACCAATTTTTGAAGACTCATTCATTATTTTCAGTATGTATGGAAGGCTGCATAAAAATCTGCAAAAGATTCATTTGTAGATCTGAAACACTTTCGGGTGATAATCCTAACATCAGCTGTTCTCAGATAAAGAACACAAAATGTTATTCAAAACAAAAGGGAATTTTTGGTTGATGTGGTTAACCTGTAATGTTGAGACCCACTTATAGCACCACGTTTTGCGTACCCAGGGCCATATCAAAATATTCGAACGTATGCGTGCGTGTATCTGTTTTTGCTCCTCACCATGGGATGCGTGCGCGCTCTCCGCGAAACTTTGGCTGTGTGAATCTCCATAGACTGTGTACAAACGTGGAACAATTAAACGAGCGTGACGCTTGGCAGATTGACCAAATCTGGGCGTTTTACTGTACCAATGTTCGTATGTGCTAGGCTTGGATTTACTATAGGCACAGACCAAGCGCAACCTAGACTTGGGCCAAGTCTAACACGATTAAGCCCGAAACACAGCACGCCTCATGTCATAAAGGCAGTTTAAAAAAAAGCTTAGCATGACCATGTAAAAATGGTTACTACATTTGGAACTCAGTGTGAATGGACAAGAAAACGTTTTATGAATCCCCTGACATTTAACTGACAATTCTACCTGATAATTTCAGGGTAGATTTTCATAATTTATTGCTGTATATTTATTTCAACTCTGGCATGTGTGGCTATTGAGTGAATGGCTTGCTACATTAAGATAAATGACACGTTAAATGAAACTGCTGGTACGATTTCTGGCCCACAGACCATGGGTTCCTTAAGCACACATATCTATTTCAAAGGCCAGAAATTTGGTGTTTTGCTTTGTCTTTCAATCATATGTACCAAGGCTACTAATGTCATGAAAACAAAGATTGATGTGGTTCATTGTGATACCTACCCAACAGGTCTTCAGCTATGTCCCTTCTGCCGATCTCCATCAGAGCTGTGCGTATCACTTTCCTCTGATCTGCGCTAGCGGTTTGTTGGCTCCATTTGACCAGCATGTTGAAGATCTGGTTCTGTGTCTGGTGTGGGCAATCCATCACGATGTGTTCGATCTCTGCAGCGCTTAAACCAAGATGTGTAGCCAGCTTCTGCCATTCGAAGCTAAGCTTCTCAGAGATCTTACGTAGAATGGTGTCAGTAATGCCTGTACACACGAATCAAAGGAAACACAATTACCTTGTTCATTGCTAGCTTGTTTATATGTGAACTGCAGTAGCTTATACACTCATGTTAAGTGTGGCAGGGCCAAGTTTAAATTGTAAATGTTCAAGTACTTTTTAGTGTATTCAGCAGTAGCTCCCCTTCAAAAGAAAAAAAATCATTTTAGTTTCAGTTTAAATGTCCTGGCCCCTCCCTTTCTTGGTAGTGTTTCCCCCTGTATGTTAACTTTAGCCCACAATTCCCCTTATGCAAGGTGTATCAAAAAGAAGCATTCACTTAGAAAAATGTCCCATAAATTAAATTTGAATATTTTTTTATTATGGCTCCATACATATGGGTAGAAAACCTTGCAGGCTTTAAATGACACCATGCATGATCATTTGGCCAACTTCATGCATGACTGATCAGGGGTTACATTTGCAAACCTTGTCAAAAATGGCTCCTGCACAAAAATGTGGGGTTTTTGACTGGATCAAAGGCAATAAGAGATAAATTGTACAAAAATTCCTCCATATCTCCACATTCTTTTTCCATTTCCAATCAATTAATTTCAACATTTGAATAAGGCCAAGACGCTCCTAATAATGCGTTCTGAAGCAAGGGCGGATCCAGGGGGGGGCCAAAGGGGGCCATGGCCCCCCCCCCCAAAACGAAACCAATTTTTTTTTTTATGTGACATCGCAATAAAGGCAGGCAATGAGTACACCACCATCTTTTCCTCAAAAAAACATTGGTTAAAGTGGTCAGAAATTGCCTCAGATCGCACCACAGAGCATCAAGAATCCAAAAAAATTTCGGGGCCCTTAAGCGGGCCCCGAACCCCACGCCGTAATTTTTTTGACCCACTTTTTTGGGGCACCAAAATTTTTTTGGGCCCCCCCCAAATTGTGTTCTGGATCCGCCCTTGTTCTGAAGCCAGTAGGACCTAGTGTGCGCATGGACTTTATAGGGACAGTGGAGTTTTAATGTCAACAGCTGTACAGACTAACTGTACATATGTGTAATGTGCATGATGTGCACCTACACATGTATACACAAATGTTCACGGTACGTATATACAGTGTCGTGTGTAAAACAAGACTTGGAAAACCATGGGTATGCGATTCACTGTGATAGAATGTGCACCTAGGCCATCTATGATTGTGAACCAGCCCGGCAATCATCGCGTAGCTAAGATCGGCGGATCCAGCAAATTATACAAAACGTGTGATTTCAAAACTTAATATACATAACGTATCAGCTAATACGTCACTAGATATGAATATTTATAGAATTTCAATCAAAACTTTTAGAACTGGAGTGCACCATTTTAAACCAATTTTTAGGCCTGCAAAAATAAACAAGCAAAATTTTTGTTATAGGTCAATATTTGTTAAAATTTTGTTCAGAAAAGAAAATGGAAAATTTTGAAAAAGCATGTATTAACTTGAATATTTCCCCAAAAAGAGAACTGGAATGGTGTTTGAGAGGTGACATGTTCAAAGCTTTCCAAAGCTAATGAAGCTGGATGCAGACAAAGTAGCGGCTAGCAGGGCACTTGCTTTGTGAAATAACTGGTATGATTCTCTTGCCATTGAAGGGTGCCCTTTGAGTTATATCATGATTGGAGTGATATATATGGTGAACTAAGAGGGATACTTTGCATTTGATATATATAATAGCTGAGGATATATACTGAATGATATACAATAGCTGGATGCTGTGAGTGAGTTGAGGTTTCAAAGTTTGTGATAACTGTTTGCTACTGTAACGTTATCAATGGATTCCCTTAACAGTGACACATGTAAGCATGTCATCACATGGCTCATGGCCTAGATATATGCATCCATTTCTAAACAATTCAAGATATTCAGAACGACGGTGTGTTGTATCAATGCAAAGTGTAAGGAGACACATTCTGTTGAAAACAAATCTGGGCGAGATTGAAAGCAGGTAGGTTTTTGTCAACTTTGGAAAGATAAATCACACTTTAAATGAAACTGCATGGTATGATTTCTGGCCCACAGTTAATACACTTTTTCCGTGGGTTCCTTAAGCACACCTACCTATTCCAAAGGCCAGAAATAAGGTCTGTTTTTTTTGTCATGAGTCGTATGTACCAAGGCTACTTATGTCATGAAAACAAAGATTGATGTGGTTCATTCTGATACCTACCCAACAGGTCTTCAGCTATGTCCTTTCTGTCGATCTCAATCAGAGCTGTGCGTAGCACTTTCCTCTGATCTGCGCTAGCGGTTTGTTGGTGCCTCCATTTGACCAGCATGTTAAAGATCTGGTTCTCCGTCTGGCCTGGGCAATCCATCATGATGTGTTCGATCTCTGTAGCGCTTAAACCAAGATGTGTAGCCAGGTTCTGCCATTTGCATTCGGAGCTAAGCTTCTCAGAGATCACACGTAGTATGGTGTCATTGATGCCTGTACAAATCAAAGGAAAAACTTGTATGTTTCTCAAGTTTACCTTGTTTGTGAACTACAGTGCGTAGTTTATACACTCATGTTAAGTGTGGCAGGGCCAAGTTTTAATGGTAAATGGAGTAGCTCCCCTTCAAAAGAAACAAAATCACTTTAGATTTACTTAAAGCCCACAAGTCCCCCTATACAGGGTGCATCAAAAAAATGTCCCAAAAAGTAAACTTTCAATATAATTTTGTTATGGCTGCATACATATGGATAGAAAACCTTGCAGGCTTTAAAATGACACCATGATCATTTGCAAACCTTGTCAAAAATGTGGGGTCGTGTCGCAAACCAGACTGGCGATCATCGCGTACCGGTAGCTATAAGATCAGCGGACCCGGCGAATTATACAAAACGTGCGATTCCAAAACTTAACAAACATAATGTATGAGCTATAGAATTTAAATCAAAACTTTCTGAACTGGAGCGCACAATTTAAAACCACTTTTTAGGCCTGCAAAAACAAACAAGCATAAGTGCATGTATGCGGGCGCACTTTTGACCAAAACTGAATGACAGGTAACAGCCATACAAATACACATTGTCAAAATTTGATGCAAGCTAGTGAGGGCGCGATTTATCACAACCCATGACGTCATGCAACAAGACGCTTTCGTGAACAATGGCTGTAAAAGTCGTCTGAATTCAACTCGAAATTACAAGATAACTAAACCTCTGATTAGGTACGGAATTTAACGTTTTGTTGATATTAAGCAGTTATAGACGGCATTGTGTGAGTATAAAGTTACAAAATAATTTCAATTTCAAATGAATTTTCCGCTCCCTTAGCAACGGACCCTCCGTCCCAATACACAGGTGAATTTGTGACTGATATACGGAGGTAACTAGTCCAGTATTTCAGTCACATTTATGGGGCTAGCATAATACAGGAATAACACAAAAAAGCCCAGTTTTTAAAGGATAGTTGTGTGGATGTTTATATCCTACTTTTAAAGTTCTTTCCGATTAACATCATTTTGTTGGGCTGTTCCAGGACCCAGTGTCGCTTTAGGCACACCTATCTATTTCAAAGGCCAGAAATAAGGTGTTTTGCTTTTTCATTCAGTCATATGTACCAAGGCTACTAATGCCCTGAAAACAAAGATTGATTTGGTTCATTCTGATACCTACCCAACAGGTCTTCAGCTATGTCCCTTCTGCCGATCTCAATCAGAGCTGTGTATAACACTTCCCTCTGATCCGTGCTAGTGGATTGTTGGCGCCTCCATTTGACCAGCATGTTGAAGATCTGGTTCTCTGTCCGGCCTGCTGAGTCATCCAACACGATGCGGTCGATCTCTGCTGTGCTCAAACCGAGATGTGTAGCCAGCTTCCGCCATTCGAAGCCAAGCCTCTCAGAGATTTTGCGTATAACCAGCTCAGTGATGTCTGCAGACAGATCAGAACCAATCCACATAAAGTGAAAGAAATCACTACAAGAATATGTTTGGCATTATGTGGCGCTCTTCAGGCCAACGTTGGCATGACGTTAAAAACCAGCACTCGCAAAAATGGCCCTTGTCAAAAACAGGGCACTCGTGAGAAAATAAATGGGGATAATCCCCCCCCCTCCTTTGCCCAATGTTATGCAACTGATTTGGCACACAAAAAATTGATAAGGTTTTGACCCTCAATGCTTATTTTCCTTTATGTTTATGTGCAATCAGTTTAATAATAGTACTTTTAAAATATAACATGCACAAGTCACAAAAGTAAGCCCATAAGCAGAAGTAAGGCCAAAAAAAATTAATAGTTCTGCTTCCGGTTTCCCTACCTACCCTATTCTGACAGCCCCTACCCTATTTTTTTATTGGAAAAATGAGAAAAAAACACCCAAATGGTTTTGGGTGTTTTCATATTATACACACAAAAAATAGAAAGAAAAAAAATCCTACCTACCTACCCTATATTCGAATGCCATGTAAGATCTTTTTTGTTTGGCCTGACGATGAAAACAAAGGATTTATCAGAGTTAAGGCCAAATAAAAAAAAAATCCCCACCCGCTTCCTTCTTTTTTGTTTCTTTTTTTAATTGAAAAAAGAAAAACCTGAGACAGTGACTTTATTTTGGCCTCTTTGTCTGTTGCAACGAGTGGCCAACAAAATATTAAAATACTCATTCTGATTCTGATTGGTTCTCAGATCAAAATAAGAAATAGCTGACTCACGAGGGTAGGTGGTGGGAGTGAATTCCACTTTTGGTGAAGATGTCTCTTCTAGTTCAACTATGGAAAAGAAGAAATGAAACAGATTAGTCTCCAACCCAGCTGTTGTTCACTTAAAACTTTTTTTTACTGGCAAGCTGGAATGAATGCCTCCAAGCGAGACAGGACTGTTACAATCTCGAAACTATGACAAATCCACCGCCTGAAAAGGCTGTATAATTCAACTGAAGCTTGGGGAGGCTCAACATCCAATTTTCTTTCTGAAATAAAATAATATGAACTTTTTTTATGCATTTGCCTTTACAGTGTAAATACCACTGCACTGTGAAAAGAGGTACTGACAAATTGGGAGGGGGCAAACAAAGGGCTTAATAAATCAGTTCATTCAGTTAACGTTGTTTCGGAGGTCCCAAATCTTTTTATTGTGAAATTTGTTATTAAACCAGCTTTCTCCATCATAAAAAAATGGTAATTTATGTGTTTTTCCCTTTCAAACATTCTTTGGACCGAAATTTGGTGAATAATAAAGGAGCCGTGAGCCTTAAACAGACATCTGCTATAGGTCGAGAGCCTGTCACGTGGCCGGTCTTAAACGGTTAATAAAACACCGGCTGGCTGCAGCCGGCTGGTCTTAAACACTTTTCAAGTGTCACATGAAATTTGGACTCCTATGAAATCTGGTCCCTTTTACCCTTTTATAGGTTGAAAATTTACAATCCTTATAATCGGCATGTGCAATACTACTAGTGAGTCAGTGTTTCATATATAGTCCTAGCTAAATTCACACTACACCGGCACTGCTGCATTGTGTCATTTACTGTTCACATAATGGGCCAGTTGCTTGGTAATAACTAGCACAGCACATTTGGCATTTAAATGGAGCTACTGTAGGGGTATGTGATTTATGAAACCTCATTTGTGATTATATTAGTGATAATATCGATACATGATTGCAATGTTGTTATGTATTATAGTCACTTTCTAGGAGTCAATCGTGTACAGTAACATTGAAGTATTTTGATGTGGCCAACCGCGCATGCGTGTTAACTCTCTCTCTCCACGTTGTTTTGGGCGAAAGTTGGGAAAGTTTTAGTCCCAAAGTTTCCATTTGAAGCGTGCATGAAGGTGACTCGTCCTCATTTGATTCAGGATCAGTTTGGTGCAGGTATGAGAGTTTGAGAACTTTCATTTACAGAGATTTTGCTTGTTTATTGTGATGAGTTCATGATTTGTTTTGACTCACACTCCGTGAAGCTTCTCTGTATGTGCATGCATTGTTTACGCGATACGTTGATTTGCATGTACATAGGTTATACCGTACCGTTGCAATAGGGGAGGGGAGGGGAGGGGAGGAGGGAGGGAGGGGAGGGAGGGGAGGAGGGAGGGGAGGGAGGGGGAGGAGGGAGGGAGGGAGGGAGGGAGGGGAGGGAGGGGAGGGAGGAGGAGGGAGGGAGGAGGGAGGGGAGGGAGGGAGGGAGGGAGGGAGGGAGGAGGGAGGGAGGGAGGAGGAGGGAGGGAGGGAGGAGAGGGAGGAGGAGGGAGGAGGGAGGAGGGAGGGAGGAGGAGGGAGGGAGGGGGAGGGAGGAGGAGGGAGGGGAGGAGGGAGGGAGGGAGGGGAGGGAGGGGAGGGAGGGGAGGAGGGGAGGGGGAGGGAGGGGATGGGATGGGATGGGATGGGATGGGATTGATTTATACTGAAGATTTGGGATCTGGATTTTTGGAGAACTATCTTCTTGGATTTGAAGTGGGAGTTTTACAGGGAGTGTACTTATACCAGGATTTCTACATTGATACTGAGGGTTTCTACAGAGATACATACCAGGATTTGGATCATCTCAGGATTTGACATTATGATTATTCAAGTAGTTTGTATTGTGACTGCCAGGATCCAATTTGTATTTTAGGGAATATTTTGAGTGATAATTTGTCATTTCTATTTGTAACTGATTATCAGAGACCATTTTAATGTCAGGGGATTTCCACACATAGGCTACTAATTAATTTCAAATAAATAAATTGTGAGCTGCAATATTCGAGTCACTGGATCACTTTATTTGGAGCTGACTGCCAATTATTCACCAGGGTACACACCCTACCCCAGTTTGATAGCACACGCTCAAACTACCCCAGGGAGCGCACCACTAGGCGTGCCCTTACACTACTGTAACTGTGTAAAGAGATAGTGTGCTGGCAATGGTCTATATCTTGCGATGGACATTGAGCAAGATACTGAGCATTGGTTCTTGGGACGTTATGCCTGGATACTGTGCGAAGCATACTATGAAAATGTCTGCCTTCTTCTGTGTCATAATAGGTTTAATCGTGTGTGGCCACACACGTTGGTTGCGGTGGTCAGGACACCCCTCACTGTTAGGTGATGCCATTGTCCAGAATGGATAAATAAAATGTGTTAAAATTTTTGACTTAAGTGTTCATTCTTGCCGATTATTTTTCTAAAGAGAAATAATTGATACACAACACAGAGTTCAATGAAATATATAATCTGATCAAAATAATCACAACGAAATGTTTCGAAAACAAAAGTACACAATTTCGGCAACAAGAGATAAACCTAAATATAATGCGCCTAGTCAGTTTCCTTTGTGGTTCATTTGGAAATATGCAACAAAAAGCCGTATCCTCTCTGAGTGATCCTCGTTTGCATTTCCAGGTCCGAGGACCTTTTCTTTTTTATTTCTCTCAGTACTGAGGCCCTCGATGTCAGTGCCAATTGTCAGTTGAACATCGGTCCAAACTTCAATGGGGTGAATCTTTATTTCTTCTAGGTGGCAAGGATTATCTGTGTTTCAATCAGAGTTGTAACGAGTCACTGATTTTTGTGACTCGAGTCGAGTCGAGTCATTTTAAAGAAGTGACTCGAGTCGAGTCGAGTCATTTTAAAGAAGTGACTCGAGTCGAGTCGAGTCATTAGGTCGAAAGGTCGAGTCGAGTCGAGTCGAGTCGAGTCAAATATTTAACTCGAGTCAATTCGAGTCACGAATATTTGAACACTATATACCAAAATTTATAAAAGGAGGCCATAAGTTTAGCCAGCGTTCGAATCCAAGAGCTTTATAAGAAATCGCTTAAAGCCAATGATGAAACAGCGAAAAATCTATTATAAGATGAAATTTTGCGTCGGGTGATATAAATCAAATTAGGTTTGCCCTTCTTGCGTTTATACGTCGGTGAAGGGCAAACTAATTTGATTTATATCACCCCGACGCAAAATTCCATCTTATGCTATGTACATCAGATTCGAACCAGCCAACCGATCCCGTTAGCTCGGTCGAGTGGTAAGACATCTGCACTAGAAAGCAGGAGGTCGTGGGTTCGAGTCCCACCCGAGTGATTTTTTCCAACTTTCACTCGGGAAGTAACACACTGAGTTTATACGTCTGTGAAGGGCAAACCTAATTTGATGAAGCGAAAAATCTGGTTCCTGGATAGTATTTTGTGCGTTCTAGAACCATGAGGTGGGAGTCTGTGACACGTTGTATATTTATACATGACTAATTCGCAAAGCGAAGTGAGCATAAATTTTGCACCGTAAGTCATTGCAAATACTTTTCGCAAAGTTGTGCTTTTATTTTTGGGACTCGAGTCTTATTAGCATTCGTTCGAGTCGAGTCGAGTCTTCTGATGAAAGACTCGAGTCGAGTCGAGTCGTTTGCTCGCAGTGACTCGAGTCGAGTCGAGTCATTTACCCTTAGGGACTCGAGTCGAGTCGAGTCACCAAAAATTGCGACTCGAGTCGGACTCGAGTCGAGTCATTGACTCGAGTCATTACAACTCTGGTTTCAATGAGTCACTAATTGGTTGTGGTATTGTGCAGTACGGATGCTCTGAGTAATTTGCCATGGGGTGATGGGGACAGGTCACCAGTGCGGTCCCCCTTGTTTCAGGGACTCTGCTATGCTATATATTGTGCCTAATAGCGTCAATGCAAAGGATGGAGGGGAAGGATGCTGTCAGGGAACCGATATCAGGGCCAGGGGAGTCATAACATGCAGGGTTTACAGACAAATGTTTGTGTCTCACCCGGTCTTGGCTGTAGTTGTGGTGGTGGTTGTGGTGTTGGTTCCTGCTGGGAAGGCTGTCTGCTGCTAGACTGAGTCGTTTGTTGATCAACCCTCACTCCATCAGCCGGTAGTTGTTGGGTCGCAGCTGTGCTTGGACCAGGGTTAGTTTGTGTCTCACCCGGTCTTAGCTGTAGTTGCAGCGGTGGTTGTGGCGTTGGTTCCTGCTGGGAAGGCTGTCTGCTGCCAGACTGAGTCGTTCGTTGATCATCCCTCACTCCATCAGCCGGTAGTTGTTGGGTTGCAGCTGTGCTTGGACCAGGGTTAGTTTGTGTCTCACCCGGTCTTGGCTGTAGTTGCGGCGGTGGTTGTGGTGTTGGTTCCTGCTGGGAAGGCTGTTCATTACTTGACTGAGTGTTTTGTTGATCATCTGGTAGTTGTTGGGTCAGAGCTGCCTGACTGTCTGTTACTGTGGTTACGGTAAGAGCAGCCCACAAACCAAATATGAAGTTTCTAAGTAAAGTATTTCTCAAGCATTCATGCTGACAATACATGTATTTCTATTGTTTTAGCAATATTAGTGACCTTGACCTTTGACCTGTCGGCCCCAAAAACAACAGGCCTCTTTAGACTATCAAGAACAGACAACCCACAAACCAAATTTTAAGCTTCTAGTAATTATTTTCAAGTTATCGCGTTGACAAGATTCCTAACAGAAGTGTTTCTTTTGTTTTAGCAATTGTGACCTTGACCTTTGACCTGTCTGCCCCAAAAGCAATAGGCTTGTTAAGACTATCCAGAACAATCCACAAACCAAATTTCAAGTTCCTAAGCAAAGTATTTCTCAAGTTATTGTGCTGACAAGAGTTAACCTAACCAAAACATAACACACATGCGGAGCTAGCTCGTTTGTTTATGGTGTAAATCGAAGATTTTCTTTTGTTCCTCTTCCCTTTTCCTTTGTTTGTACCTTAACTTTTTTGGAACAGCTCATTGGTTTTGTACACATTTTCCAACCGAGGAGTCCTCGATTCGGTTTCTGTCCTCGATTCATTGATAATGTTGCGCGTGTCCTTGACTTACACCATAAACAAAATAATGCAGAAAAGACAGACCAGCAGCCGATTTCACAAAATCTTACGTAACATTTGGCGCAACTCTGCGTGAGTGCCGTGGCCTCGTGGTTAAGGGCATTGAATTCGTGGTCTGCGGGTAATTCTGCTGGTTGTGGGTTCGAGTCCAGCCAGGGGTTATGGTGCATGTGCCCTTGGGCAAGGCACTTTGTCACTAATTGCTTCTCTCCACCCAGGAGTAAATGGGTACCTGTGAGGGCAGAGATGGTTATTGTGATTGAGTAAGCTTCCTTGCGCCTAACAGGCTGCATCGAGCTGTATACTCCCCAGGGAGCTGAGATGGTATTTGGAATGTTTAATTGGCCCAATGATCAGGGGTAATAATAATACTGTAGGCGCTGTGATTTTGTTTACTTATAAGGGCATTCTTAAATGCCGATTTTTATTATTAATATTATTATTGAGCCAAAATTGATTGCGTAAGTTGCGCAACATTTCACTTATGACACATTTCACTAAAGTCACATAGTGCGTAAGTCCACAAGTTTGGCAATAAATTATGATGTAACTTGCACCATCATTTTAGGCGGCGTAAGTTGTGGCGTAGCGACTGAAAACGACATATTTTACCAGCATATCAGGACTGTCATAGAGCTCGTTATTGCACAACTTATCAAGGTTGATACAAGACAGACAAAATAATTTTCAAAATGGCAGGCTGAGGTGATCCAACGACTGTTTTGCGAACAAAAAAATTCACAAACAAACAGCCGTCGTAAATGCTGCTTTTATTGTTGTCCAGAGGACAAATAAACTAGCAGGTGATCGGGCCTTCTCTATTGCTGCTCCCCAATAAGCCACTTCGGAATCTCGCGCGCGCAAAGCATTATGGGAGCGTGTCATAGGTCACGGGAGATAAACAATAGTGGTTGCCATTGACGACGCGTGTCTTATACGTTGCTCTCGTGTATTGTCTTCGCAAATTTGTCATATTCTCGTTGTGAAAGTCGCGATATTTTGAATGATTTTCTTTACTGTGGTCTTTAAAAATATTAATGTCATCGTCCAGTTCTTCCACCTTGACACTAGATGCTATTGAATTGTGGAATTGTAAGGCTTTAAGGAGTTATTTGAGATTAAGAGGGCTGAAAACGTCGGGAAGAAAGAAGGAACTGCAAGCGCTAGTTTTCGCCGCCTCGCAACTCAACGTGCCACTGAAGGACGACGAACTCATCAAAGAAATTGTTTTGAACCAGAACTATTCGGATCTTCTGTATTTTGACGGCAGAAAGATTCCTGACCCCCTTACGGAACTCAAGGAAGGATGGGTGGGGGAAAAAGACGGCATTCGGCAATGGCCGCCCGTGACCTACTTTGAGATCGCCGAATGGCTACTTACAAATGCCCCGGCAGTCTGTCAGCCCAGTAAACGACCAAAAACTCTCAGGGACAGACTTTTGTCGGATTACAAGGAGGGGAAAGCCTTTAGTTACTTTCAAAGTGACTGGCTTAAAGAACTTATTTTCCATGAACAGTCGCCAGAGGACAATATTTGCGTCTTGAAGGCCGACTGTGTGCCATCGAAGAGAGTGAGGAACACTCCCCACAAAATGTGGGTTGCCATCGAGAAAGAAACTGGCAAGATCCGGAGTGCCTATTGCACATGTTTTGCAGGGTAGGCGAAATTCTTTTTACAGTGATTGTTGGCCCATGCACTTTCAAACTGTACCATGGGCCTAGCTGCAAGTCCCTTTGCCTCTCTTGAACAAAATTTATACATTTTTAAGGGCTTAAGCAGGGTATATTGAGCATGAAATTACATGTCGAGCCTTTCTTTGATTCCATATATATTATTTATTTTTGGTCTAGAATGTTCATTTGTGAGACTTTAGTTGACATGCTGGATTTAATAGACCGAAAAGCCAATTAGTAATTAAATTTGAATTTTATGCAGCCAATTTTTATAAAACTAAAATGGTACTCTTTCAATTTTGAAATGTTTGAGGTTTTTAATTACTAATTAATCTGTAGTCAGGAATATATGCACATGTTTCATGAACAAAAATTAAAAGCCCTGATTAAAGGCCCGCTATATGATTGAAAAACATTTGGAAAGAAGA
Source organism: Patiria pectinifera (assembly GCA_029964075.1). Classification (NCBI taxonomy): domain Eukaryota; kingdom Metazoa; phylum Echinodermata; class Asteroidea; order Valvatida; family Asterinidae; genus Patiria; species Patiria pectinifera. The sequence continues at coordinate 35,729,609 of CM057150.1, forward strand.
AGATTCTTTTCAAATTAAATAAGCGAACAAAACTTCAACTGAAGAATGTTAGACTAAAATGAAAAGTATGTTATTTTTTATTTTTTATTAAATATGGGGAAATATTCAGTCATCTATTGCATCATATTTTCTTTATTTCTACAGGCTTGGTTCATCGTGTAATCACACAGCTGCTGTGATATTTAAGTTAGACAATGCGTTTATGACTGGGGCCTCTGGAGTTAATACAGTGCCATGTACTTCAAAGCCTTGCAAATGGAATGTGTTCAAAGGCCCTAGCTTGTCGCAGGTTCTAGAAGGACACCGTGTTTGTGATCTTCAATGGGTGAAACCTAATTACGCAAAAGGAGGTAAGCCATAGTCTTTAATTAAACTGTAAAGTAAATTTTTCAAGTATATGCATGCGAACAGTTGATGATCAAATAATGTGCATACAATACATGTATGTGCTCGCAGTTTCTAAATTTATTTTTTGGTTTTGGGGTTTTAATTTTGCCTCAATTTCTCCTAGTATTTAAGAAATAATGTCTATGATTCAATCAAGTTAATATTTCCTTCTCCTATGCCATCATATTGTGTTGGGCAAGTAAATCTGTCAAAATTTTAAATTTCATGCCCAGCGAAATATATGGCGCAGTAAATAATTTTACGTTTCTGGTTTTATGCTGATCTTGTCCGTACAGATCCTTCAACCAGGAGCACAGTCACTAAGCAGCTGTTCAACCCAACCGAGGCCAGAGGAAGCAAGCCCACGAGTGAAGGACTCGTCAGTGCACTATACGCAAGCTGCAAGGAGTCCTCAGTTTTTAAGTATTTAGTTGTCAGCGAGGCACCTCCTTATTCACCAGCTGAGAATTTTAATACTGACATTGCCTTACAAGAGGAGGTCTACACTAGTGAGAAGTGTCCTCTAAGCTTGCCTGAACTTGCCAGCACCTGTTGCTCAGTTGATGAGTTTAAGTCCAGAATTCAGCCATACACTGCAGAGGAGATAAGAAGCATTGAGGAAGCTACTAGAAGACAAAGCGAGTGTGAGCAATGGAGAAAACTGAGGGCGGGTCGTATCACTGCATCAAATTTGCGGTCAGTCGTGACAAGAAATCGAACCCTCAAAGACCCCTTCACATCTCTGAGCAAGGACCCCGCTCCACTGATTAAGAGACTGATGGGATATGTGGGTCCCTCCCCTCATCTGCCCAATCTGAAGTATGGCCGTCTAATGGAGCCCAAAGCACGCGACTTTTACCGTACCCTGCTAGCAGAGAGGGGGCACCAAAATGTACTTGTGAAGGAGACTGGGCTACATGTGCACAAGTTCAAGCCATTCATTGCAGCGTCTCCTGATGCCCTTGTTGATTGCTTTTGCTGTGGGGAAGGAATCCTGGAAATTAAATGCCCCAGGAGCATTGCTGCAGACGCGCCATCGGTCACAAACTGTGAATTTCTTGAGGACAGAAATGGAACTGCAACTCTGAAACGTAAACATGCATATTTCATGCAAGTTCAGACCCAGTTGGCATGCACACAACGGCAATGGTGTGATTTTTTTGTATACACACAGAGTGGGTATCATCTGGAACGGCTTCGCTTTGATGAGGAGGAGTGGCAGCTTGCAGAAGATGATGTTGGGGAATTCTTTCAAGAATTCCTCATTCCAGAACTTGTTGAGCGCAAGATCTATCAAGCTATGGCTGCATCATTTGATCAGCCATCATCGTCAACTTGACTAATCATGATGAACTTCAGCATTCAACTATGTATTTGTCAGCCTGACTACCCTAGCCTTGCCATACACTGTACATGTATCTGCTTTCCAAAACAGCCCTTTTCTTGTCCAAAAGTCTCTCACATTGTTTTAATAATATTTATTAGGCACTTGTTTATTTAAATACTTATTTTATTTCAGTAAGACGTGGAAATTTCTTCCAGTTTAAAATTAAGAAACAGTGGCATATAACATGCTTTGTCTAGTTTCTTCTTTCACGGGTAATGGACAAACATGTGTGTAGTGTAGTGCAATTGTGCCAAAAATTTGAAACACATTCCTGACTCAGCAGTACTTTAGAAATTGCCAAAAATTACCAAATGTGTGCTACCGGTAAATGCTTGCCTATCACAGGAGAATCTGACTGCATGTGTTCATCGTTTCATCACTTATTTATCGAAGCTTCTTCAGGTTCATCGATACTTCATGCAGTATTATTTAAAAGATAGTGTTTGTATTTATAACAATGCTTTTTTTACATTGTACATATCATTAATATACATGTTCAGTTTTTTGTACACTGCAATAAATCTAAGCTTTCATTACTGTACAACTAACTTGTGAGATACAGATTCACAAACATTATCAATTTTTACAAACTTTATTGATTACTGTTTGTTTTAACAAATAAACCCATGGTTCATAGTACAGGGTACCTATGTGTAATTGTAACAGTAAACAGTATACATGTACATGTATGCCTCCAATACTTCAATGAGATTGTTGGCGAATATACCTTTGCTACAATTCAAACTGTAGTGGCATTAATCACTTGATGCAACAATATGTTCAGGGTTGTACGTATTCAATAATGGAAGAATGTTTTGTGTTTACCAATAGTGGCCAAATTGAACTTTAATCCTGAAATTACACTCTCAGACAAAATGCAAAATTAACACGAAAACAGTTAACAGACCTGGAGGATGTGTCTAAATTTTTTGTAAGCCTTCTGTTATCCTTTCATAGGAAATAGAGTATGAAAAAAAAATAGCTCAGGCCTGTAATAATCCATACAGGTTACAACATTGGCGTGTGGTACATTTCAATGTAAATTATTTTGTTACCTGTGTTACGTAGTTTTAGATTTTTCATATTTAGAAACAGTAGTATAGACACTACAGAATATTTTAATTAAATTTTATATGATATTTTTTTGTTTCTGGTACTTGTGCACGAAATCAAAATTGTATTAAACCAACACCATGGAGCTTAATTTATAGCACATAACCTGAAGTTACTTTTGTTTGTCTTGTTACACAATGAGGTCTGGTTGGAGGTTAATAAGAGCGGCACAAATCATAATCATATCATCTGCTGAGGGCACAAGAGTTATCGGCATAGTGCTGTTCAATATCTTGAATGTTTTTAGTCTGCCAATGGCACGCTCAACATGGATCCTCAGATTTGCAACTTTCTTGGTCTGTTTAACATTGTCCCTTGACATCTGTCTGTTTCCTTGAGCTGGTGGGGGGATTTCAAGAGTAGCCTGATGGAACATAAGATCTTCTTGTATAGGGAATCCCCTGTCGGCCATAAGGACATCGCCAGGATCAAGAAGACTGAGAAGACCACTTTTACGAGTTATGAATACATCTGATGCTCTTCCGCCGTATGCTTTTGAAAGGAAACATACTGTACCCGTTGGTGTGATCCCTACCAGAACTTTAATAGTATTATGTTTTTTGTAGTCGGACCATGTAGCAGCTTGCAAAGGTAGTGACCTTGGTCTCTGAATGAAAAACTCAGTGCAGTCTATTATGCATCGTAGTTTCCGGCAAGATGTTCTGAAAACTTTAGGTAGATTTTGGGTGATGGCTCCCCTATCTGGCCAGGTGATAAGTGGCTTCAACACTTGTGCCAAGAATCTGATCCATGTGAGAATCACTTGAGAGCATGTACTTTGCCCTACTCCAAACAGTAATGCAAGAAACTGCACTGTCAAGTCTAAACGTAGCCGCATCATAACCATGACAAATTCATCCTTCAGGGGTAGTTTGCGCTTTGGCCCACATTTGCTCGGAGTGTTCTTGTAGTTCCGTTTCTTCGGTTGCTTTGCTGTTTTCTTGGCCCCACTCCAGTAGGTCATTTTTTTGGCGAATGGCTCGACATACTGAAACAAAGAATCCATACATTCTTTTGATTTAATGCCAGTACAGTGGTTGACATCAGAGTCAGTTTTCAAAGCCTTGGCAGAAAATATAGGTTGCTTCTTTGCTTTTGGTTTTGTCTTTGCAGCTACTTTCAAAGCAACAAGTTCATATTCGAGAGTTCTCACTCTATTTTCTAAATTTCGTATTTTTCCTGCTTTAATGGCACAACCAGGGCATTGACAGTTTGGTTTGCAGTCACATTTGTAGGTGTAGCTGTGGTCATGCGCCAACGGAGATGCTTCTTCACTTTGGGGTTCTTCTTGGTCATAGTTAACTTGCTCCCTTGTCCTTTTCCTCTTTGGCTGAACAGGACTGAATGGTCTTTCGGTGGGTGGTCGTCTCAGGACTGAAGGTGTACTTGAGATGTAACCAAGATGCAAGCAAGGATCTGGATGGTCTTTAGTTGGCTTGCCATCTGGAAAATGTTTTGAACACACGCGATCGAATGATTTAGCAATCCAGTTCTTGTTTGTTTTTGGGTCCTTCCTGTTGATGAGCTTCAGCCAGCGTTGCCTTGCTTCCCGATCACGCTTTTCCGTTGGGAATGTAAAAAGATGAAACGGGGGTTCACAGTCACAAGTTCCCAACCCAAAATGGCACTTGTGCTTTGAACAGTGCTGCTGCTTCCACTTTTCGAGCTGAAAAGTACTATTGCCACAGTTTGTAACAGAACATATCCTCATTTCTCAACAGAGGACGACCGTGACCTGTTAAAAGACAGAGAAAAGAAATATATGTACATGTACAATGTAAGAGTTGCAAACGGTACAGGTTGAAAAAAGAAATAGGTTAAGTAAAGAGACAAAGTCATATCGATTAAGCAATTTATGTTCAAAAAATTTCAATGCCTATAAAGAGCTGATCACATTATCATATTGTACATGTAGTTCCATACATTGACATCACTCGACAACCTGTGCACAGATCCTCAGATGCAGTTTGGAAAAATGGTGTTTTCTAAGTAAATGCTTCAAAATTGTTTTCCATAAAAAAAAAAGTTTTACTTTCTGACTGCTGATAGGCCTATTCAACTGCAGGGGAAAATTGGTGATGATATCCATACACGGAACTCATCCCAAACTGGTGGTGAATGAACCTCCCAAACATACAGTACATATCTAATAAAAAAGCTGCTTGAAGTTTTCTTAATACATAAATATATTTCAGGTATTTGTAAATGTAACACGAAAATCGCTGGAATTTCCTTGGCTCGGGGCGAGTTGGTTAGAGTTATAAAGCAACGTGTGCAAACACAGCAACAAGGTTTGCAAAACAAAAGCCTCGTTTATGGCTGCATTTTGTTGGTCGTCAAGACACAGTGTTGCCAAACTGAGGGCAAAAGCCACACCAGGATCAACTAGTGATACCAGAGATTAAATCTACAAAAACGTAAAGACAAAAAAAACCCGATAACGCAACGGCCTACCGATAAACTTTGATCAAAAGCAAGGCCTTCGCAATTGCCTATCATGCCAAAACCACACAGCCTGCTCACGGCAAAGAATCATCTGATTGTCCACATCGTCGCTCCTATTTTAATATCTCTTTAATGTTAATCTTACCTTGAATGAAAAGAAATAATAATGAAGACAAGAAAACTGATGGAAAAATTGTCGGAGAAGAGATCTGCTTGGAAACAAAAGGCACTTTCATGTACAAGTCAGATCGCTTTTCGATGTGACAACCCGCCGAACGAACTGCAGTACAGTGTAGTGCTATGCAATGCATGCTATGCGTACGACGTGTACATGTACAAAGTCGTTCGCATAGCGTACGTTGTGTACAACGTGGAGGGCTTTTGTTTATCTCCCAGTCCCGGTCGCGAAGGTCAAGTCGCGCATGCGCAGTTGGAACTCCGAAATGGCTTATTGTGGAATAGTCTACCCATACCTATCAGAAACTCCGATACTGTGCCAACCTTCAAGAAGGCTCTCAAAACCCATTTTTTTTCCCCACACCATAGCTGGTCGTACGCCCTTGTTGTTTTTCTGTTGTTCTTTCTGTAGTTCTTCCTTCTTTGTTTCAGCGCCTTGTATCCTTTGGCAATTTGGCGCTCTATAAATCCAGTTATTTTTATTATTATTATTTATCCTCATCCAAGATGCTTAAATTATTTAAAGCATTGTGCAGCTGCGCCAAGCTTTGTGAAATCGATCGTAAGTTTATTGCGCAGCTGGGCAACAAATTTGTTGTCTAAGTCTTACTCATGGCACAAGCTGCACACTTTGTTTATGAAATCGACTGCTGCCCACTGTCATGGCACAACCAACAAACGGTCTATAGTTAAACCAAAATTCAAGATTATATGAAATGATGTAAAACAAACATTTTTGGGATAAGAAACATTCAATTTACATACCTACATTTGTATTTTTTGTAATTATGGCAGAGTTTTTGCTTACCGTCACTGAGTCCGATCTCATGAACGCCCCTTGCTTTGACATCGCCCTCACTGAACAGCCTCTCAGCCTCCATATCAGACTTGGCTGTGGACTCGGCTAGATTCACGGCTGCAATGTAGCCTAGTGCAGGGGTGAGATTGTTGGAAAATGAAACATCCACAAAAATAATCAGCAAATAAATGCACTGTGGATCTGCAAACATTTCAACTCATTTGAATACGTGTCCTGAATGACTTCAAATTAGCTTCAGATTCGTGTTCACATTCACATTTGTGATGCAATCAAGCTAAATGAGTCGTTTGTCGGCAATTATGACTTTAAGATAAAGCCCAAAATAGTTCAGTCAGGGTGAACATTTCAAAATCGACTTTTTTGTAAAATCGGAAGTCTACATATGTCCTCTTACATGTCAACTTTTTCTTCCCGAGAAAATTTCAGGATAAAGTATTTAAAATGTGACATTTTTGCTAAGGAGTTAATGTCAATAACCTGAAATCAAGCATGTTTATTGTTGTGTAATAAACACTTCTATTTTGAATCGTTGATTTCTCTGTTTGATTCTCTGTTTTGCCTGTGTTTTAAGTCCCATAACTTCTAAACGGAAGGTTGTATTCACGTGGGGTTTTCACCAAATATAAACTGAAATACAGCTCTATTCAAAAAATGTAAAAAAAAAAAAAAAATCAGCCACAAAATTTGATAAGGGCCGACAAATGACTCATTTAGCATGACCACATCACATGTTTGTGCATTTGGCCTGAAGACTGCTGACCCACCTGCGACAATTTCCTCGTACTTCTCGTCAATCTTGAGGATTTCTTGGAAAGTCGTAACAGCCGCCCCGTAATCCTTCAGTCCCTGCTGGGCCTTGCCAAGGTGCACCAATGCCTTGACGTTGTCTGGCTCCAACTGCAAGGCAGTCCGGCAGTCCTCCATTGCCTCTGTAAACTTTTCCAATTCATTGTAAGCCTTGGGGAAATAAGTGAAAAGAGGGATTCAAATTTGCCGCATAGTGAACAACGAAGCGTTGTGTGTCTCATCAGGATAACAGGTGAGTCGCCTGGGATTAATCGTCTGCCTTATGTGCAGTACTACCAAAACATACATGTAAGATGAGTTGGCCCCCCTCACAAACTGATATGTTTTCCTGTCTTTTTTCCCCTTCTTTATATGAAAACTTTTCAGGAAATAAATTAAAATGTTGCGTATCTCTCTCACAAGCCATCAGCAACGTTCATGACGATGCGTATCTCTCTCACAAGCCTTCATCTTCACTTGCCACTCTCCACCCAGGAGTACACATGTAAATGGGTAAGGGTATTAGTTGGGGAGCAACCTCCAATGGACTGATCCAGGGGGAATAGAAATACTCTCAGTCAATTCAGGAGTACGGAGATAAACGATGGCCTGATGGGCCATCTTGGTTCGTAACAGACTTGACTTGTTTACCTGTGCCCTGTTGGTGTACAGCACCACAAAGTCTTTTAGACGCCCCAGGCCCTGTGTGTAGAGCTCAACAGCTCGTGTGTAATCGCTCTTCTTGAACGCTTGGTTCCCCTGATCTTTCAGAACCGTCGCCTCTGCTTTACGCTTCTCTGCGCTCTCGTTGGCGTCTGCTTCCAGGGCTCTCATGACATTATCTGAAAATAAAGTTGATCACATGTTACATAAAAGGATAGAGTTTACTACAGTCATCCCGGTTAACCTTAAGGTAAAAAAAGTCTCCGGTTTCTGGTATGGAGCTTGCCCCAAAAGTCGTGTGGCGATGCAGGGTTTTTTTTTTTACCCCACTTTTTTTTTCAAATGTGGGCTGATATGTTGCAGATGACACTTCAATCCCCTTAAAACTCTCAAAAATATCCTTTAGAGTGAAGCTTGAGATGACTCAGTAAGGCCATAAGGCTTGAGAAGTCTGACCCACTTACGATCTCGACCGACACGAACATTCTTCGGGAAATTTTGATAGTCAAGACAAACATCAGGGAAAACAGTAATGTCAGACCATACAGCAACATCGACATCGTGCATGAGCTGCCAGGCTGGTCATTGGTCTGCTCCCTTACATATTGCACTAATTAAAATGCATTTACAGATTCCCTGAGATACACACCATCGCTCCCTCAATCTGGCTTCCAGACGCACAATAACAAAATTACAACACCGTGGGTAAATGGTGCCCGACTAAATTAAGTGCTTAATATATGGGTGACCAAAGAGGCCACATAAAGCTAATACTTGATCGTAACCCCATCTAAAAAACCCATTCTGATTCTGATTGATTGCTCTGTCTCGGATCAAATTAAGAAATATGCTGACTCAGGGGATGGGTAGCAGGAATGTCTTCAACTGCTGGTGAATATGTCCCTTCTAAAATGGGGGGGGGAACGAATACAGATTGGTCTCCAACCCAGTAACTGCCAGCTGTATTTCTTTTAGGTGGCAAGGATTTAAGCGTTAACTGTTAGAAGGATTGGAATAGTGCGTTTCAATAAGTCACTATTGGCTGTGGTATTGTGTAATACGGATGCTCTGAGTAATTTGCCATGAGGTGACAGGGGGCAGGTCACCAGTGCGGTCACCATTGTTTCAGGGACTCTGCTACACTATATATTGTGCCTAATAGCGTCAATGCAAGGATGGAGGGGAAGGATGCCGTCAGAGATCCGATATCAGGGCCAGGGGAGTCATAACATGCATGGTTTACAGACAAATGTTTGTGTCTCACCCGGTCCTGGCTGTAGTTGCGGTGGTGGTTGTGGGGCCTTCTTTTTCTCCATTTTACCATTCAGCACTGCTGACACGGGCACAGTTTGGTTACAGACAGCTTCGGTAGTCCAACCCTGGTGTAATCCTGATGAAAGTGCAAAATACAATCAGGTAAAACCACAAAATGGATGCTTTCGGGCAGACAATCAGTCCATCGGTCCGTTGGTTGAACAGTTACTCACTATGTCAGCCGGTCGGTTAGTCGGTCAATTGGTTGGTCAGTCGATTTGTCATTCACTCAATCGGTCGGTTGCTCTGTTGGTTCGTCAGTCGGTTGGTTGATTGCTTAGTCAATTGGTATATCGGTCAGTCAGACGCTCTGTTAGTCTGTCAGTCAGTTGGTCAACTAGTCAGCCAGCCGGTCGCTCTGTCTGTCGCTTCGTGGGTGGGTCAGTTGGTCAGTTGCTCTGTCGGTTGTTTCATGGGTAGGTCGCTCGGTCGCTCTGTCGGTTGTTTCGTGGGTACGTCGCTCGGTCGCTCTGTCGGTTGTTTCGTGGGTAGGTCGCTTGGTCGCTCGGCCGGTTGTTTCGTGGGTAGGTCGCTCGGTCGCTCTGTCGGTTGTTTCGTGGGTAGGTCGCTCGGTCGGTTGTTTCATGGGTAGGTCGCTCAGTCGGTTGTTTCGTGGGTAGGTCGCTCGGTCGCTCTGTCGGTTGTTTTGTGGGAAGGTCGCTCGGTCGCTCGGTCGGTTGTTTCGTGGGTAGGTCGCTCAGTCGGTTGTTTCGTGGGTAGGTCGCTCGGTCGCTCTGTCGGTTGTTTTGTGGGAAGGTCGCTCGGTCGCTCTGTCGGTTGTTTCGTGGGTAGGTCGCTTGGTCGCTCTGTCGGTTGTTTCGTGGGTAGGTCGCTCGGTCGCTCTGTCAGTTGTTTCGTGGGTGTGTCGCTTGGTCGCTCTGTCGGTTGTTTCTTGGGTAGGTCGCTCGGTCGCTCTGTCGGTTGTTTCGTGGGTAGGTCGCTTGGTCGCTCTGTCGGTTGTTTCGTGGGAAGGTCGCTCAGTCGCTCCGTCGGTTGTTTCGTGGGTAGGTCGCTCGGTCGGTTGTTTCGTGGGTAGGTCGCTCGGTCGCTCTGTCGGTTGTTTCGTGGGTAGGTCGCTCGGTCGCTCTGTCGGTTGTTTCATGGGAAGGTCGCTCAGTCGCTCCGTCGGTTGTTTCGTGGGTAGGTCGCTCGGTCGCTCTGTCAGTTGTTTTGTGGGTAGGTCGCTTGGTCGCTCTGTCGGTTGTTTCGTGGGTAGGTCGCTTGGTCGCTCTGTCGGTTGTTTCGTGGGAAGGTCGCTTGGTCGCTCTGTCGGTTGTTTCGTGGGTAGGTCGCTCGGTCGCTCTGTCGGTTGTTTCGTGGGTAGGTCGCTCGGTCGCTCTGTCGGTTGTTTCGTGGGTAGGTCCCTTGGTCGCTCTGTCGGTTGTTTCGTGGGAAGGTCGCTCAGTCGCTCCGTCGGTCGTTTTGTGGGTAGGTCGCTCTGTCGGTCCTTTCGTGAAGTAGGTCAGTCGGTCAGTCGCTTTGTCAGTAGGGTGGCTGTAGGTCGATTGGTTGGTCACTCTGTCAATTAGTCAGTAAATCGGCCAGTTGGTCAACTAGTCAGTTGGTTGCTCTGTCGGGGAGTCGGGGAGTCGGGGAGTCAGCCAGTCAGTCAGTCAGTCGGGGAGTCGGGGAGTCAGTCGATCGGTTGGTCACTCCGTCGCTTGGTCGGGGAGTCAGTCAGTCAGTCAGTAAGTCAGTCGATCGGTAGGTCACTCCGACAGTTGGTCAGTCGGGGAGTCAGTCAGTCAGTAGGTCAGTCGATCGGTTGGTCACTCCGTCGGTTGGTCACTCCGTTGGTCGGTCAATCGATCAATCGGTTGATCCCTCTGTCAGTTGGTCAGTCGGTCAGTCAGTCGGTTGTTCGGTCAGTTGGTTAGTCAGCTATAAACAATATACCCAGCTGGCCCTCGACAGTGATAAAGCATCAGGGGGTCGGGAGTTGAAACATCCCCACCCTTCCCCCCACCCCCTGACAAAAAGGGTGTGGAGGACTGAGGGCAAAGAAGGGAAGTGGGTTACAGCCGCGGATAACACGCAGACTGTGCTATCTGCTCATGGCCAGCAGTTTTGTTAACACCCCAACAATGGAAAATTCTTGCTACTTGACCTGCAAAACTTTCTGCCGCCTTGACAATAAAAGTCCCAAGAAGTTTTTCATTTGAGCATCTTGGAGCTTAAAACTTGAAATTGGAAACCCACTTTATTTTACAAGTCATATCACTCAGTCACAATGGTTTAAAAAAGGTGAACACTCCTTGGCAGTCATTAATAGACCTAATGACGTCGTGCTTTGGGAGCCAGGTGGGCATGAGAGCCACCAAGCTCCCATAGGAAAGCACACATGTAAACAAAGCGTGACGTCATGATGTCTAATACATGCAGGTCAATTAATTCACTCACCTTTAACCCAGGAAAGGCGTTACTCTGTAGCCGACTGTGGCAGTGAAGGAGTTCACACATCCATTACTGTTTGGATATAAAGACATAACAGTTCACTTTGTGTGGGAAGGAACTTAAACACTATTTTTACAACCTGCATTGTGCTAAAAACCTCTAAAACAGCAGTGTTGAGGGAGGGGCTTCCCCGCCCATGTTTTCCCTCTCCTAGTTAACCCCCATGCTCCGTATCAGAGTCTGAATGTCCATACTCATTATTTGCTGATGGTACATTTAACACAAGAACCTGTCTGGAAGGGAATTAACCATGGCAACACATCAAACTTTGGACAACCACATGCACACCCGCCTCCCTACCCTCAAGTGTTGTAGGATGTAGCCCCCTTCCCCCATATACCCCACTGGTGTCTACAAAAGGAAATACAAGTAGGGTCACAAGAAAATGGTGAACAGACTTGATGCAGGAAACTACTTCTTAGCATCCTTGGCAGAGTCTGAACTAACTTTCATATTAGTAAAATAATTAGGGCCTACAATAGTAATTGATGGCTTGATCAATTATTATGACATGTACTGCATATTATTATAGTACACAGAGTACCCGATTTTCTTCTATTCCTACAGAGCCCAGAACATCCCTTTAAGATTTCTTGCCGCAAAGAGAAACCTAAGTTGAAGTATCCCACATCTAGTCGTGCTAACTTGCCAAGCCTTGACTCTACTACACGTACCTACATGTATCTTAGCATCAGCGTCATCTCCCGTATAACATTTTTTGCATGGCAGACTCAATGTCTCCATTGTGTTTACAAAAAAGTAAAAGTGGGGGGCCAGGGAAAAAAGGCCGTCCATCACTTGCCAGCAGTTACAAATGGCATATCTTACATGAATCATCTAAGCAGGGCCATCTGTGGTTCAATTAGAATGAAAATGTGCACTCGGTTTAAAACCTGTCTTCCCAGCCGGTTTTAAACGGCACACGTCACATTGGCGGAATTTACGTCAAATTCTACTCACCGAGATGATTCAAGGGATTTTCATTGAGTCGTCAAAACAGATGTATCACTGTGGCTTGCTAATAAATCATGCTTTTATCTCTTCCACAAACTAAATCCCAGGCATGCAAAATTCACCACAAAAAAAGGAAATTCCAAAATTCAGAAGACTTTGTGTCTTTCAATTTTGAGAAGCAGAATGAAATGAGAATACAAAAAAAGGAGGAAATCAGCTGATCTGAGAAAAAAGTTGCATGACTGAAATCTATTGCAATACTGAAAATGTACAGTTCAGAATCGACAAGAACGGATCCACTGTTACTATCAAATGAAGGAACCTCTTCTGCCCAGCCTCTATCTATATGTGAAACTGACGTCATGCTCGGAGAGATATTAAAGTAGAACTGGGCAATTGTCAGACCCCCTGTGGGTTGGTATATACCACGAAAATTGGAACTGCTTCACTGCCTTTTGAGCAACGGGGCAACATGCAACACAAACTACAATTTGAAAGTTGTCAAACATCCCGTTTTGTGTAAAACCTTTTTTTTTATCAAACAAGTCCTAATTACAGAATAGAGTAACATCTTTTGAAGTATACTTTCATTTCAGCAGGGTAGCCTTTTCAGTAATTTGAACTGTTCTTAAGGGTCCTGACATGCATGTTAGCCCTTACTGGTATCTGTGAAGACAAAACTTGTTTATTATGTCTAAGAGAAATTACCACTCCTCTAAAATAAAGTATCTTGGCCTGTACATGTTACTCAACTAATTTCAGCCAAAAAACCCACCTGTATTAGCGATAGAGCATGTACAATCGGTTTATGAGAAATAAATTGAATTAACCATATTGTTGATGTACATTACAATATACTCAACAAAAGTTTACCTACAGCGAGCCAGAGAGCTTAAAATCTATTCAAGTTCAGCATTCCTCGTTCCAACGTCACTACCCCACTTATTGGGTTTGTATTCTCAGGTCATCCACCATTGACTCTCACAGACCTTGATGCAAATTCTATCAACAATACCCGATGAAAAAGCTGCCACAAACAATCCCATATTTGGCGCGCTGGCACGCTGCCCCGCTATGTAGGCCTATATGCCTATGGATAATATACACGTACATATGTGCCACACCCTGCAGATAAAACTTGTGTACGCTCAACCAAAACAGAAAGTCCCCCCCCCCATACTTGTTTGTCTACTCAAGAACTACTAGGCACCTCTCACTCAAATGACGACTAATCAGTACAGAAAGTCCTTAGCAATCCAGCCATACTCTTAATTTGGCCCTAAAACAGTGATAATGTGTACACAATTAAAGGGTAAAAAGATTTTTTTTAATTTTTTTTTTTATGTATTTTTTGTTGGAAGATTGCATTGGAGACGAAATGTTCACACTCAACTTGCTCGTACAAAAAATTGCATAGTTTTGTACACATTAACACTATATTTTGTACCAAATAAAGAGTTTGGCTGGATTGCTAAAGAATTTCTGTACTGATTAGTCTGTTATTTGAGCAAAAGATGCTCAGTAGTTTTAGAGGTAGACAAAAAGGTATTGGGGGGACTTTCTTTTTTGGTTGAGTGTATAATGGCGATATGGAACTACATATATTGCAGGTGCTTTTCATTTCATTTGGAGCACTCAACTATTGTGAAAAATACTGCATTAGGCAAACCACAGACCACAATGGTCCGTGGGCAAACTCAACATGTTTTTCTTTGGTAATGAGTGATTAACTCACAGCATTAGCAGCCTACACTGCACGTACATGTACATCTCATGAATTAATTTGCACACGGTTAAAGATATAGTCCATCATTATAATTTGCGCATTCTGTTCATTTGAAGCAACAAAAGTGCTCAAAATCTAAAGAAGGGTGCTGAACAACTGACCTGATGAAATTTCAGCTGTATATTTTGAGAAAAACAACATTCTAGGATCTCGATTTCCAATCAAAAGTTGCTACATGTAAATCATGTTTTGAATCGGGCCTGAATTCAGCATCCGAAACAGTTCTCACTGAGCGGATTGCAGCTACGCGATGTCGCGCACCGATCAGACGAATTATAGCAACTGCGCACGCATGTGCATTGTGTCAACGCTTGCACGCGCTTCGCTGAATAAAAAAACTACAAGTTAATGGAAATTTCCAACGGTGCTTCTTAAGACGTTGGAAAGGCCTTCTTTTGCTTACATCCATAACCTATTGTTAAACATGTACTCCATTTAATTATTGCATTTCCATACAAAGGTACCTACTCAAATTAAATGGGAGACTACCAATATTTCCTAATGCCAGGTACCAATTTTATTACAAAGATAAACAGTAGACCAAGATAGAATTTGCTGAGAAGCACCAGGTGTACTGTTGAACCAGCCTGTCAGTCAGCTATCAAAATGATACTGGGCTGACCCTCTGGAACTACCGATAGGAAAAATTTCAACCAACTTAAGCAGTCCAAATTTGCTTCTTCTTATTCTTGTAATTATTCAGTAAAAATGTTACAGATAAAATATTTACAGCTTCTTTGATATTTGAAGATTCCTTTGCAGAGCTCTATGTTGAAATGTATGGGACTCTTGCACCCCCTCCAACAATAAAGTTTTACTTTTAAGCTTTTTTCGTCCAGTTCCAAAACGTTCTATGAAAAGTCTAAATTTCCTCTTAAATTTCATTACAGAGGAGCAACATGCAGTACAAACTACAATTTGAAAGTTGTAAAACATCTGTTTTGTCTGAAACCTTTTTGTTATCAAACAAGTCCTAATTACGGAATAAAGCAACATCTTTTGAAATATATTTCAGCAGGGTAGCCTTTTCAGCTGTTTGAACTGCTATTCTTTTAGGGCCCTGACATGCAGGCCTACGGTACATGCACATTCATATATGTAGCCCTTATTCATAGGCCTATCTGATAAAACAAAACTTGTTTATTGTGTCGAAGAGAAATTACCACTCCTCCAAAATATAGTACCGGTACCTTAATTGGCCTGTACATGTTACTCATAACAGTACAAAAAACCACACAGGTCTGTATTAGCCACAGATCGCGTAAAATTGGTTCCTGAGAAATAAACTGAATACCCAGACTGTATTGTTGATTGTACAATGGTATATTCACCAATAGTTTACCTACAGCGAGCCAGAGAGCTTAGAATCTATTCAAGTTCAGTCATCCTCGTTCCAACGTCACTGCCCCACTTATTGGGTTTGTATTCTCAGGTCATCCACCATTGACTCTCACAGACCTTGATGCAGATTCTGTCAACAATACCCAATGAAAAAGCTGCCACAAACAATCCCATATTTGGCGCGCTGGCACGCTGCCCCGCTATGTAGGCCTATATGCCTATGGATAATATACACGTACATGTGCCTCACCCTGCAGATAAAACTTGTGTACACTCAACCAAAACAGAAAGTCCCCCCCCCCCATACTTGTTTGTCTACTAAAGAACTACTAGGCACCTCTCACTCAAATGACGACTAATCAGTACATAAAGTCCTTAGCAATCCAGCCATACTCTTAATTTGGCCCTAAAACAGTGATAATGTGTACACATTTATACAACTTATGACAAATGATACCGAAACAAATTTGCACTTTTGTACACCTGCAAGTTGAGTGTGAACATTTTGTCTCGAACGCTCTTTAATCTCTTCCAACAAAAAAATGTACTCTTGTAAAAATTTATTTCTTAAAAACAACATTTCACCATTTCCTTTACTGCATTCTTCGCATGTTCTTCCAGGTTCAGTAAAGGAAAGGGTAAAAAGATAACCAACAAAACTGGAAATTATTTTTATGTAATTTTTGTTGGAAGATTGCATTGGAGACGAAATGTTCACACTCAACTTGCTTGTACACAAAATTGCACAGTTTTGTACACATTAACACTATATTTTGTACCAAATAAAGAGTTTGGCTGGATTGCTAAGGAATTTCTGTACTGATTAGTCCGTTATTTGAGCAAAAGATGCTCAGTAGTTCTAGAGGTAGACAAAAAAGTATTGGGGGGGGGGACTTTCTTTTTTGGTTAAGTGTATAATGGCGATATGGAACTACATATATTGCAGGTGCTTTTCATTTCATTTGGAGCACTCAACTATTGTGAAAAATACTGTATTAGGCAAACCACAGACCACAATGGTCCATGGGCAAACTCAACATGTTTTTCTTTGGTAATGAGTGATTAACTCACAGCATTAGCAGCCTACACTGCACGTACATGTACACCTCACGAATTAATTTGCACATGGTTAAAGATATAGTCCATCATTTATAATTTGCGCATTCTGTTCATTTGAAGCAACAAAAGTGCTCAAAATCTAAAGAAAGGTGCTGAACAACTGACCTGATGAAGTTTCAGCTCAGCTTCAGCTGTATATTTCGAGAAAAACAACATTCTAGGATCTCGATTTCCAATCAAAAGTTGCTGAATCATGTTTTGAATTGGGCCTGAATTCAGCGTCCGAAACAGTTCTCACTGAGCCGATTGCAGCTACGCGATGTCGCGCACCGATCAGACGAATTATAGCAACTGCGCACGCATGTGCATTGTGTCAACGCTTGCACGCGCTTCGCTGAATAAAAAAACTACAAGTTAATGGAAATTTCCAACGGTGCTTCTTAAGACGTTGGAAAGGCCTTCTTTTGCTTACATCCATAACCTATTGTTAAACATGTACTCCATTTAATTATTGCATTTCCATACAAAGGTACCTACTCAAATTAAATGGGAGACTACCAATATTTCCTAATGCCAGGTACCAATTTTATTACAAAGATAAACAGTAGACCAAGATAGAATTTGCTGACAAGCACACGGTGTACTGATGAACCAGCCTGTCAGTCAGCTATCACAATGATACAGGGCTGACCCTCTGGAACTACCGATAGGAACAATTTCAACCAACTTAAGCAGTCCAAATTTGCTTCTTCTTATTCTTGTAATTATTCAGTAAAAATGTTACAGATAAAATATTTACAGCTTCTTTGATATTTGAAGATTCCTTTGCAGAGCTCTATGTTGAAATGTATGGGACTCTTGCACCCCCTCCAACAATAAAGTTTTACTTTTAAGCTGTTTGCGTCCAGTTCCAAAACGTTCTGAAAAGTCTAAATTTCCTCTTTTTTAAATTTCATCACAAAGGGGCAACATGCAGTACAAACTACAATTTGAAAGTTGTAAAACATCTGTTTTGTCTGAAACCTTTTTGTTATCAAACGAGTCCTAATTACGGAATAAAGCAACATCTTTTGAAATATATTTCAGCAGGGTAGCCTTTTCAGCTGTTTGAACTGCTACATTTTGTATTCTTTTAGGGCCCTGACATGCAGGCCTACGGTACATGCAAGTTCATACATGTAGCCCTTATCAGTAGGCCTATCTGATGAAACAAAACTTGTTTATTGTGTCGAAGAGAAATTACCACTCCTCCAAAATATAGTACTGGTACCTTAATTTGCCTGTACATGTTACTCATGACAGTACAAAAAACCAAACAGGTCTGTATTATTAGCCATAGATCGCGTAAAATTGGTTCATGGGAAATAAACTGAATACCCAGACTATATTGTTGATAGTACAATGGTATATTCACCAATAGTTTACCTACAGCGAGCCAGAGTGCTTAGAATCTATTCAAGTTCAGTCATCCTCGTAATCTAACGTCACTACCCCATTTATTGGGTTTGTATTCTCAGGTCATCCACCACTGACGACTCTCACAGACCTTGATGCAAATTCTATCAACAATACCGAATGAAAAAGCTGCCACAAACAATCCCATACTTGGTGCTGCCCCGCTGCTTATGCCTTACGGATAATAAATACCACACCCTGCAGGTAAAAGATACAATGGCGATATGGAACTACATGTACATGTATTGCAGGTGCCTTTCATTTCGTTTGGAGAACTCACCTCAGTGAAAAATACTGTATAATAGGCAAACCATGGACCACAATGGTCCGTGGGCAAACTCAACATGTTTTTCTTTGGTAAATTGGCCCACAGCATTAGCAGCCTACATGTACATCGCCTTTTATAATTTGCACACAGTTAAATTAAAAAACACATGTACTTTTTTTTATTAAACTATAACTTACAAGTAGAAAATCCATTAGGATAAAATATTCCCACATCGCAGTATACTCAACAATGGTTCTAATTTAATTTCACATTTTCACATAATTGTAGACAAGCTCAGTAGGCATCTCAAATAAACTTTAAGTAAATTGATATAGAACCATCATCACACGATTTCACTGCAGATTATCAAGAAAGTATGCAGCACGATGTCATAATTTCATGAACTGTTCTCTGTAAGCTGTCACTTAAACACTGCTCATAGTGGTCTGATGTCATTTCATTCCTACATGTACACGTAGACTTGGATTTAAATAGCTTAGAATCAATCATTTAACTTTGACTTTCATACAATGTAGCTGGATTTCTGGAAAAAGACCAAGCTCAAATTGGGCTCAATATGCTTGGCCTCAACTCAGGTGGCCTGTACATGTACATGTACCTGTTACTCAACAACAGCCAAAAAAACATGCACCTGTACTTAATAGCCATAGAGCGTGTACAATCAGTTTATGAGAAATAAATTGAATACCCAGACTATATTGTTGATAGTACAATGGTATATTCACCAATAGTTTACCTACAGCGAGCCAGAGAGCTTAGAATCTATTCAACTTCAGCATTCCTCGTTCCAACGTCACTGCCCCATTTATTGGGTTTGTTTTCTCAGGCCACCATTGACACTCACAGACCTTGATGCAAACAATACCCAATGAAAAAGCTGCCACAAACAATCCCAAATTTGGTGCTGCCCCACTACTTACATGTATGCCTTACGGATAACATACACGTACATGTACATGTGCCACACCCTGCAGGTAAAACTTGTATACACTCAACCAAAAAAGAAAGTCCCCCCCTCAAGTTTGTTTGTCTTTAACTCAAGAACTACTGGGCACCTCTCGCTCAAATAACGACTAATCAGTACAGAAAGTCCTTAGCAATCCAGCCATACTCTTTATTTGGCCCTAAAACAGTGATCATGTGTACACATTTATATAACTTATGACAAATGATACCAAAACAAATTTGCACTTTTGTACACCTGCAAGTTGAGTGTGAACATTTTGTCTCGAACGCTCTTTCATCTCTTCGAACAAAAAATTCTTAAAATCGATTTCTTAACATTATTTCACCATTTCCTTTACTGCATAAATGTACTTTGCATGTTCTTTGAGGTTCAGTAAAGGAAAGGGTAAAAACATAACCAACAAAACTTTTTGTTGGAAGATTGCGTAAGAGACGAAATGTTCACACTCAACTTGCTCGTACACTTTGTGTACCCGACATTATCGCTATTTTGTGCCAAATAAAGAGAATGGCTGGATTGCTAAGGAATTTCTGTACTTGTCATTATTTGAGCAAAAGATGCGCAGTAGTTTTAGAGTGAAACAAAAAGTATTGGGGGATTTCTTTTCTGGTTGAGTGTATGTGTGTAATGGTGTGGGGAACTATTGCCTGTGCTTTTCATTTCGTTTGGAGCACTCACCTATTAAGCGAAAAATACTGTATTTAAAGGCAAACCACAGACCACAATGGTCCGTGGGCAAACTCAACATGTTTTTCTTTGGTAATGAGTGATTGGCTCACAGCATTAGCAGCCTACATTGCACATGTACATGTACATCTCATGAATTAATTTGCACACGGTTAAAGATATAGTCCATCATTTGTAATTTGCACATTCTGTTCGTTTGAAGCAACAAAAGTGCTCAAAATCTTAAGAAGGGTGCTGAACAACTGACCTGATGAAGTTTCAGCTCAGCTTCAGCTGTATATTTTGAGAAAAACAACATTCTAGGATCTCGATTTCCAATCAAAAGTTGCTACATGTAAATCATGTTTTGAATCGGGCCTGAATTCAGCATCCGAAACAGTTCTCACTGAGCCGATTGCAGCTACGCGATGTTGCACACCGATCAGACGAATTATAGCAACTGCGCACGCATGTGCATCGTGTCAACGCTTGCAAGCGCTTCGCTGAATAAACAAACTACAAGTTAACGGAAATTTCCAACGGTGCTTCTTAAGACGTTGGAAAGGCCTTCTTTTGCTTACATCCATAACCTATTGTTATACTCCATTCAATTATTGCATTTCCATACAAAGGTATCTATTCAAATTAATTCGGAGACTACCAATATTTCCTAATGCCAGGTACAAATTTTATTACAAAGATAAACAGTATGTAAGGGGTATGGTTTGTAAATCTTTGTTGCCAGCTGAAAGGAGAAAACAAAGAGCAGGGCGGTTGGTAAGATGGGTGGTACAGCACTTTTAATTCATCTATCCTATTCAACAATTGTTCGGTATATCTAAGATGGAAAACTAAACCTCAAAAGAAAAGTAAATTCAAGATAGGATTCATAATGATTAAATACTTAACTAAACTAAATGAATGAGAATAAGATAAAATTAGATAAAATACAATTAAAAGTAGGCCTTGTTGAACTTAACTTTCAGTCCCAGTATTAAAAGTAATCTAGTCTGTCACCAGACTTCATCCAGACCTTGTCAAGTCTAATCTAAGATGGAGACTGTTCTACAAAAGATTCCCAAAAAAAACAACCTTTTGAACCATACTCTAATTCTAGTCTTAACTGGTCTCCTAATCCAAACACTTGATGTAAAAGGAAACATAAGATTATAATAAAACGCAAGAAAAAAGACATCAACCTCCCAAATTAACCACAAAGTCAGTGCCTAGCCTGGCACTTGCCTCAAATATGAAGAAACAAATGGACAGTGGCTAATTGGCCACAGTCAGCAACACACTGGCCAGGCTACCCTGGCTGCTAGCTAGCCCATCCTTGTGGTCAAGCCCCTAAGGCAAAATAGATAACGACTCTAACAGATGGCTCTGAAATGTCCCCCTGTGACTGGGCCATGTGCTAGTGGTCTCAACTTTAGACACAGGCCAGGGTGGGAAAGCAACTTTTCTGCCTAAAATTACTAAGCTTTAAAAAAGTCAGTTATTCTACTAAAGCCATAAGAAAGTAATCTATACATTATAAACTTCCTGGAAATACAATTAACTAAGCAAATTTAAACAAGGTTCAACTGAAAATCAAGTAGAAAGATCCTCACTCCAGACCAGAATATGGCCGATTTTGGCCCAGAGTGACCACTTGTTATACTCACTGAAAAGTTACAACAATGCTGAGAAACAAAACGGCAAAAAACACTATCTTTCCCAACTCAAAAAGAATGAGAATTTGTAAGAAGTGAACTTAGTAATCTTAAGTTTCAAAAAAGTCAATCAATCTGCAAAGTTTACATACAAAAAATAAAGGAAAATGTCTTACCTGAAAGGAGAAAACAAAGAGCAGGGCGGTTGGTAAGATGGGTGGTACAGCACTAAAGCATGCTTAACCACACCACCCAGATCAACCCAATCTCCTGCTCAAGGGTCGCTCCACTTTCAGAAAGAGGGGTCCAACTGGTAGTATAAACAATAGCCTTACATGTATGAGATTAAACCATTAAACACTTTAAAGTAAAAAAGAAAGCAAAAATGATGGGGGTGTCTCAATCCAAAAAAAGGGGGGGGGAAGAAAGATAAAATAATCGCTTAAAAGGGCACCCTTTTACAAGTAGACCAAGATAGAATTTGCTGACAAGCACACGGTGTACTGATGAACCAGCCTGTCAGTCAGCTATCACAATGATACTGGGCTGACCCTCTGGAACTACCGATAGGAACAATTTCAACCAACTTAAGCAGTCCAAATTTGCTTCTTCTTATTCTTGTAATTATTCAGTAAAAATGTTACAGATAAAATATTTACAGCTTCTTTGATATTTGAAGATTCCTTTGCAGAGCTCTATGTTGAAATGTATGTGACTCTTGCACCCCCTCCAACAATAAAGTTTACTTTTAAGCTTTTTTGCGTCCAATACGTTCCAAAACGTTCTGAAAAGTCTAAATTTCCTCTTTTGTAAATTTCATTACAGAGGGGCAACATGCAGTACAAACTACAATTTGAAAGTTGTAAAACATCTGTTTTGTCTGAAACCTTTTTGTTATCAAACGAGTCCTAATTACGGAATAAATCAACATCTTTTGAAGTATTATATATTTCAGCAGGGTAGCCTTTTCAGTTGTTTGAACTGCTATTCTTTTAGGGCCCCGACATTGAGGCCTATAGATGGTACATGTATGCACATTCATAGCCATGTGAATTGTGTCAAAGAGAAATTACCACTCCTCCAAAATATAGTACTGGTACCTTAATTGGCCTGTACATGTTACTCATAACAGTACAAAAAACCACACAGGTCTGTATTAGCCACAGATTGCGTAAAATTGGTTCCTGAGAAATAAACTGAATACCCAAACTATATTGTTGATAGTACAATGGTATATTCACCAATAGTTTACCTACAGCGAGCCAGAGAGCTTAGAATCTATTCAAGTTCAGCATTCCTCGTTCCAACGTCACTACCCCATTTATTGGGTTTGTATTCTGAGGTCATCCACCATTGACTCTCACAGACCTTGATGCAAATTCTGTCAACAATACCCAATGAAAAAGCTGCCACAAACAATCCCATATTTGGCGCGCTGGCATGCTGCCCCGCTATGTAGGCCTATATGCCTATGGATAATATACACGTACATGTGCCACACCCTGCAGGTAAAACTTGTGTACACTCAACCAAAACAGAAAGTCCCCCCCCCCCATACTTGTTTGTCTACTCAAGAACTACTAGGCACCTCTCACTCAAATAACGACTAATCAGTACAGAAAGTCCTTAGCAATCCAGCCATACTCTAAATTTGGCCCCAAAACAGTGATAATGTGTACAAACTTATACAACTTATGACAAATGATACCGAAACAAATTTGCACTTTTGTACACCTGCAAGTTGAGTGTGAACATTTTGTCTCGAACGCTTTTTAATCTCTTCTTACAAAAAAATGTACTCTTGTAAAAATTGATTTCTTAGAAACAAAATTTCACCATTTCCTTTACTGCATTCTTTGCATGTTCTTCCAGGTCAGTAAAGGAAAAGGTAAAAAGATAACCAACAAAACTGGAAATTATTTAGGTAATCCTTACTTTTAGGACACCTCTATTTTTTACAAGTTCTATTAAAAACTGACTTTTGCAGATGACTGTCCAGTACCAAACTCCAAAGTGACTTTTGCAGGCTAAAGCAGTCTTTTTTCTTCATATAAACTCATGTTAGTTGTAGTTTTGAAAGCACTTTCGAAGAAAATGTTACTTTCCTACCTTTTTTTCGCAGTCAGACGTGCATGTTGTAGTTCTCACACTCGTGAAAGCCCTACATAATGAAAACCCGATGCTGATTGGCTGCTAAAAAAAATAATTAGTCTGGTTCCCAGATTCCGACTACTCCTGAATCTTTTGGTCTGAAAATAAATAAATTAGTCTGGTTCTCAGACCAAAAACTTCTGACTTTCCTGAATATTTAGGTCTTTATTTTTTATCAGCCAATCAGCATCGAGCTTTCATCGCATCGAGCTTTCACGTTTGCCATCTTGGTTTTTGAGTCTGTTTTCTGGTTGTCATCGTCGTCTTTTTACCCCTGAATTTCCCTCATAAATCAAAGCCCTGCCCTCTTTCCACAAAATTAAACCTGCTGATATTCAAGAAGGTGTCATTGCCAATTGTTCAGATGTGCCAAGAAGTATCAGAATGTCAATTTAGTCAACTGTTTTGGTGAGTCTTTCCCTTCCTATATAGGAACGGGGTCCTAAAAGTAAGGATTACCATTATTTTTATGTAATTTTTGTTGGAAGATTGCATTGGAGACGAAATGTTCACACTCAACTTGCTGGTACACACAATTGCACAGTTTTGTACACATTAACACTATATTTTGTACCAAATAAAGAGTTTGGCTGGATTGCTAAGGAATTTCTGTACTGATTAGTCCGTTATTTGAGCAAAAGAGGCTTAGTAGTTTTAGAGTGAGACAAAAAAGTATTGGGGGGACTTTCTTTTTTGGTTGAGTGTATAATGGCGATATGGAACTACATATATTGCAGGTGCTTTTCATTTCATTTGGAGCACTCAACTATTGTGAAAAATACTGTATTAGGCAAACCACGGACCACAATGGTCCATGGGAAAACTCAACATGGTTTTCTTTGGTAATGAGTGATTGACTCACAGCATCAGCAGCCTACATGTACCGGTGCATGTACATCGCATGAATTAATTTGCACACGGTTAAAGATATAGTCCATCATTTGTAATTTGCGCATTCTGTTCGTTTGAAGCAACAAAAGTACTCAAAATCTAAAGAAGGGTGCTGAACAACTGACCTGATGAAGTTTCAGCTCAGCTTCAGCTGTATATTTCGAGAAAAACAACATTCTAGGATCTCGATTTCGAATCACAAGTTGCTAAATCATGTTTTGAATCGGGCCTGAATTCAGCATCCAAAACAGTTCTCACTGAGCCGATTGCAGCTACGCGATGTCGCGCACTGATCCGACGAATTATAGCAACTGTGCGCGCGTGTGCATCATGTCAACGCTTGCACGCGCTTTGCTGAATAAACGAACTACTAGTTAACAGAAATTTCCAACGGTGCTTCTTAAGACCTTCTTAAAGCCTTCTTTCATTGATTTCTTTAAAATGACAGCTTGCCAGAAAGAAGAATTTCACAGGGAGTTTAGTCCCCTTACTATCTTTTAACAAAGTATGTTTTTCAACAATTATTACGCCAGATACTTTTGGGATAGCTGCAAATGATGGACTCTGGCTTTAAAATAGAGCATGTATACTTTTTTTGTTAAATTATAAATTACAAGTAGAAAATCCATTACAAAAAAAATTCCCACATCACAGATTCAACAGTTGTTAAATGACCCATATATTTAACTTCACATTTTCACATAATTGTAGACAAGCTCGGTAGGCATCTCAAATAAACTTAAACAAATTTATATAGAACCATCATCACCAGTATTCTGCAGATTATCAAGAAACTATATAGAACCATCATCACATGATATTCACTGCAGATTATGAAGAAACTATGCAGCAGGACATTATAATTACAAGAAATGTTCTCTGTACAGTGGCGTACATTTGTGTAGCACGGTTGTTTTTATGGGGGGGGTAAAAATTTCTTTAAAAGGGCACTTGCACATCCTAGCTGAAAATGTAGACACGCTTTTTTCCCCGGACACTTGGCCTCCGTAAAATCAAAGGGGGGGGGGGGGGCTGGTACCATCTGTCAATGGGGGCGCTCTTCAAAACCGACGATTGTGCACACTAATAGACACTACATACCGGTATATGGTGCTTTTCAGGGCGATACATACACATAATTCACAAAAAAGGCACCCAGAACGGCCGATGGGACAAAAAAGGGCACAACTTCTTTTTAAAAAGGGCAATTATTCAGAAAAAAAGGGCACTTGTTTAAAAATGGGCACTCTTTACAATATATTGGGAGGGGGGGTAAGCACTGTTTAAAAAAGGCATTTGAATGGAAAAGGGCAGTCTTTAGAAAATATGGGGGGGGGGTAAAAAAAACCCTTACCCCCCTGCTGGCTATGCCTATGCTGTATACATGTTGTCCCTTGAACACTGCTCATGGTAAGTGATGTGGTCTGAATGTGTTTTCATGCCTAGGCTTGGATTTAGCTTGGACTCAATCATGAAACTTCGACTTTAATAGCTTGACTTCTGGAAAAGAGACTAGACTGGAATTGGACTCGATCTGATTGGACGCAACTCTGGTGGACTCGACTATCATACTGCTGACAGGAGTTCAACCCCATGTGACAACAAACGTCTCAGCATTTGAATTGAAACTTCAAGTTAACCTACAAGTTCCCGTACCAAACACGATCACAAATTTTGTAAACCTAAAGTGAAAATCTTTGTCAATTTGTCACAACTATGACACTAGCTATGATGTCATCTGAACACTGGTAACTGGTACCAAATCCACTGGCGAATCAAACCCTCGTCCAATAGCTGATCGGTAAAATGTAAACTGCACTCAAACGTTGTACCTATTTCTGACTCTGCAAACAGCAGTCCTACTAGCAACATGAATTGTCACTAAATGATTCCACACACAAAAAGAAAGAATGGCTACTCACAATCAGAAACTTCTCCCCTGTATACAGCACTACACTCACAACTGTGGCTTGCCTCACAAACAAGCAATGCTAAACTCTTCCAGAAACCAAATCTAAGACTGCAGTACTAAAAAGGTGCAGTGCAGAATCGACAACAACAGAATCCAAGTTACTCTCAAAGGCGAAGGCGCGCAAATGATAGAACCACTTCCGCCCAGCCCCTATTTATAGTCCCGCTGACGTCACACTCGGAGGGATGGGCAGAATTGGGCAATTGTCAGACCCCCTGTGGGTCCCGGGTCCCACAAAAATGGCAACTAGTTCACTTTCTTTAGCAAACCTAGGGATAGACTGGAGACCTGAACTCAAACACGTATGTAAATGATGACAGGCAATGGCCACGTGCTTCTCATATCTCATTGGTCGCCATGCGTCTGTGCTGTGCCACCCTGTAGTTTGATTGGCCTATTTCTCCTGCACACACTCATGGGTCACACTGAACATACCACCCTATTGGTGCACACGTAGATCTTTAAATTAGGTTGACCCCTAGGTTAAGCTTCCCCATAGACAATCTAAGCTTCCCCATAGAGCACGTACATGTACAACTGTACACTCAGTTTATGAGAAATAAACTGAATACCCAGACTACAGGCCTATATTGTTGATTGTACAATGATACCGGGGGTATTCCCCAATAGTTTACCTACAGCGAGCCAGAGAGCTTAGAATCTATTCAAGTTCATTCATCCTCGTTGCAACGTCACTACCCTGCACTTATTGGCTTTGTACAGTATGTATTCTTAGGTCACCCACCATTGACTCTCACAGACCTTGATGCAAATTCTGCCAACAATACTGAATGAAAAAGCTGCCACCAACAATCCCATATTTGGTGCTGCCCCGCTGTGCTTACGGATTAGCACACCAGGTGAAAGGAATAATGGCGATATGGGACTATTGCTGGTGCTTTTCATTTCTGTTGGAGTACATGTACTCACCTCAGTGACAAAGTCTTTATTAGGCAAACTCAATCTGTTTGTCTTTAATGAGTGATTGGCTTACATCATACAGCACACACCCAATATGTAACTTTGTTCACATTTTGTGGGTATTTATTAGCAAAACTAATCATTTTTGGAAACTGTGTTGTACAGGGTGTCCCAAAACTAATGACACACTAACTTTGATTGCAACTTCAAAAATAAGTATCAGAATTGAAAAAATCAAACGGGAACAGAGAGTGCAATTATTTTGCTACATTTCGGTGAAAACTGCATTTGATTTGTTTCAGTAGTTACGAAGAAATGAGCGATTATGCAACACTAGTCAAAGAACACTTCCTTCCAAGTTTGCTCATATTTTCGAGTGACAGGAATCCAATAGTACCAATTATTATTACAATGGACCGAGGGTGATCACAGAGGTGAAAATTATATATTATCATCTTTTCATGACATTCTTAGATCTGGGATTGATATCACTGCCGGTCACTGACCGTTAACGACTACATGTACCTAACGGTGGGTGAAAACAAAAATCACCGCCATTTTGACTTCAAGTTCAAGTGTGTGTGTGTGTGAGTATACATGTACAATGTACATGTAAACGCCGGCAATCCTGGACGTAGGACAAAAGAATTGGGGCGTGAACAATACGTCCACGATTGACCGAACGTCTACGATCTCAAATCGTGTACAAAACCAATGAGAGCTGTCGCTAAATAGTTAGAGTTCAAACAAAGGAATGAGGATTAGGGACAATGGGGCGTCCACGATTGCCGGCATTTACACACGTGAGTGTGTGTGTGTGTTGAAGTTCATGCACATGGTTCCTTATGGGGCAGTAAACACAATAGAACAATAGACCCCACGAGGAAGTCTGTAATCTATCTGCCCCATTAGGGAAACACTGTGGACGTTGAGATATCAATAGGAACAAAGGAGAACAAAACTAAACAAAGGTCTCCCCCCAAGAACCCGTATGTACTGTACGCCCTGTTTTCTTTTTTGTGGAAGCTACTCTGTGGCATTGCTTTCACCCAGTGGATTAGCAGGTCACCAGTTCTGCTCAAAATACCTGGGATTTAAATCCGAGGCTCTTTGTATTATTGTTAAGGCGATCTCTAGCAATTGGCGATCTCTAGCGGTACTTTGCCTGGCCTTCAAAAGGTAACTTATCCATGTCATGTGTAGAAGAAACCAACATCTATGTAGGATCATGTAGAATCATTATCATTCAATGTTACACAATAAGCATCCATGAACTTGAATTTTAAAGTTCTAGTTCTCACTGAACTTGACGCATCGTCATGACTTTCAGACTTGATCATGACATCCTGAGAGTCCTCATCACTCTGGTGCACTGACAAAGGTCCACATACTAACAATGATAACATCATTATATTTAGCCCGGAAAACAAAACAAAAAGCGGGGGAAAAGATGTGTCCGTAAACTGGGCTAAAAATTAGGAGAAGCCTGGTCTTAACGTGGGAGACTAGAACAATTGCAAAGTAATCCTCCCAAAATATAAGAGATTATGGTTGTTGATAGTAATTATGCAAACGTCAAACGTTTTCTTACGTACATGTTGGCAAATTTGGATGTTTCTTTGAACTTGTGGAAGCCCCCCCGGTTAGGCAACCCTTTGCTTTATTTTTAGGCAAAATTATAGACACCTCATTCCCCCCCCCCCCCTTTTTTTGTTTTCTGGGCTATACTTGTATCATAATGTTATCATTGTCAAAGTGATTTTCCATGTACAAGGTGAGTAAAATAAAAAGAAACCCAAATGTCGGGACTATTGTTTCTGTGACATTCTGTATGTACATGTAGGACTTTCAAAATCTAGGATATGAAAGCCCAATTCAAAAGTTTTCTTTTAGTACAAGAATCATTCAAATCACTCATGTACTTTTTAAGCAACAGAATTTTAAACACAACCACCGTTTTAAAGTTCTGTCAACGGATCACAAAACAGGTGTGCGTTCTTTCAGCAAAACGAAAACAATTATTAAACACACATCCCTATGTGATTTGTTTTTCGTTTTGCTGAAAGAACACTTAACTTTCTGGTGTTAATGGTGTAGGCCTAAATCGAGGATTTTCCTTTTTTTATTTGCCTAACTTTTGTGAAACAGTTCTCATTGGTTTTGTACATGTTTTCTAATCGAGGTCGTCCTTGATTTTGGTTCCTTTCCTCAATTCATCAATGATGTTGCACGTGTGTGTTCTCAATTTACACCATAAACACACACATATTGTCAGCCTAAGTGAACCTACCATGATACGGGTCTTGACACACATCCATGGCTTGGCCGGTGTCAATTCTTGCTGTCCTCTTTGGAGGTTTGTGGCCATGAACTTCCTGTATGCATCTTCATCGGTCTCTGCAAGCTCATCCAGCATTGACCAAAAGCACTGTGCCTGCTTCATCAGGTCATGTTGGACGCCTGTCGCCATAGTTTACTGAAATTGGAAAAGAAAGGAGCAAAATTTTGAAAATGGTTTCCATGCGATATTCGCAACGGAGCCCTTGCCGATAAACAGTAAATTTCACTTTTCATCCAGATTGTAAGTAAAGCTTAGTATCTCGATCTTCAAATCATAAATCTGTAATTGTATCTCAGGTGGCGTATGTAGTAATTCTGTGGCTGTTTTAAGGGTGAAGTCTGATGTTTTGTTGGCAAATGGTTGGTTGTTTATAGTTATTTGAAATGCCAGTGCTATCACCAGATCGTGTCCAAATGTTAAAAATAATGCAGGGGCATGCTACTGTTGCGGCAATTGCAATCGTTACAGCATTGTCTGGCTCCCTGACCTAATAGTAAATGTCCTTCGCACAAATGCATGTGCGCACATCACATGACAAGGATTAGGGTCTGTGGATGGACAGTTCACCGTACGCATGCAAAATCAAAGCGGGGTACCAACGAAATCAAAGAAAAGTTCTTGTTTTGAAGTAGATACAAAATGTTGCTTGTCCAACTTTTGTGCAAACAAAAATTCCATCTTCTTTTTTACTATCAGGAAAGAATTCCATTGTACATGTATGGACATATCTAATTTTTCGATAACATGTCCTGCAAGTCAAGTTTTGCAGGGAAAATATTGAAGCATTTACTGAGAAAACACTTGGAATTGTTCAGACCAGTCTCATAGGGTTTGTGCACAGGGTGTCAAGTGATGTCCAGGTGGGGTATGGAAGTCTTTCTGCTTTGTTTATCCACAAACCATTGTTGTCATGTGATGTGTACACGCGCAGTTGGAACTCCGATGGGGCTTACATTGTGTACCGAGACTTGGGTAATCGTTATCTTTAGGACACCTCTATTTTTTACGAGTTCCGTTCAAAACTGACTTTTGCATGACTGTTCAGTACCAAAGTGACTTTTGAGGGCCAGTCTTTTGTCTTCAGATTATAAACTCATATGACTTTCCTATCTTGTTTTTTGCAATCAGAGACGACATGCACATTGTACTTCCGACAAGCGTGCAAGCCAGACAGCCGGATGCTGATTGGCCGATATTAATAAATAACAAATTTAAAAAATTGTCAGCCAATCAGTGATCAGCATGATTAGCATTGAGCCTTAATTGCATCGAGCTTTCAAAGTTGCCTTCTTGTTTTTGAACCTGTTTTCTGGTTGTTGTCCCCTTTCACCCCATCCCAGGTAGCAAGCCCATATGGGTGGCATATGGGCCCCATCGGGGCCAATATATGGGGCCCATATGGGAGGACCCATATGGGCCCCAGATAATTTTGGACCCAAGATTCTTATGGGGCCCATATGGGCCAGCCCAGATAAACCCATATGGGTTATGTCTGGGGCCCATCTGGGCAAACATCTGGGTAAAATATGGGGAAGCTGTAATGGGCCCCATCTGGGCCAATATATGGGTCCCATATGGGAGGACCCATATGGGCCCCAGATAATTTTGCACCCAAGATCCTAATGGGACCCATATGGGCCAGCCCAGATAACCCATATGGGTTACCTGTGGGGCCCATCTGGGTAAAATGTGGGTTGTCCAAAATATATTAATCCTAATCTTAATCTTGAATTTTAATCCTGAATTTTACCTTATTACATTCTCATCCACCATAAAAATCAAATCACATTATATTTCCATGCATATCCTAGTCACATTCCTCGCTAATACATCTCACAATGCTCCATCCAACTTTCCAACTCCTAATTAATCCCTTAATCCTCCCAAATAGCATCTACAACCATAATATACCCCGTAAACACATCCCCTATACCCGTAATCATATTCCCCATAATCATCCCTCCCTCTCTATCTTTTCTAATTATATCTCTTGTGTGCACACTTCCTATATATATGCCCAATAATTTCCATTTTCTAAATCACAGTTAGCAAATTGTCAAGCTCCGCCCACAGCTTTGTTTCACAAGTGAGCATGCTCAGTTACGTAATAAATATTCATGACTTTTTTGCATACCAACTCTTAATGATCAACAAGACATTTTCTAAACAACTTCTTTAGCTTATAACTCTTGACTTACACCGTCGATCTTGTGCGTACTTTCCCTTTCCATAGACAATTCACTGAACAACAACTTGGCAGTGTGCACAACCTCGTTTGACCTTAACTTCCGGCTCTACCGGATGTTCGAAATATGATCAATTATTTCTCTAATAACTGTTCAACAATATCACCAATCGTGTTCATACTTTGCAATGCGATGCTACATTCATAGATCAACATTTGCGAACTGTATATGACCTACTTGGACATTTACTTCCGGCTCGACCGGAAGTTCAAACTTAGATCAGCTTTTCCCCATGTAACACCCATATGGGCCGGCCCATATTCTGCCCACATAAGTTTGCCCAGGTTGTTCCCATGTGACACCCACATGAGCCCACCCGTATTCAACCCACATTGGATTGCCGCTTTTCCCCATATGACATCCGTAATGGGCCCGGCGGTGTTCTGCCCACTTGGTTTTGGCCACGGTTTTCCCATGTGATACCCTTATAGGCCAGCCAGTATTCCGCGAACATGGGTTTGCCCAGCTTTTTCCCTAATGACACCCCGGTGGGCCAGCCCGTATTTTGCCCACACACCCGGTTTTACCATTTACCCCCATATGGGTCAGTCTGTATTCTGCCTACATGGAGTTGCCCAGTATTATGACACCCATACGGGCCATCCCGTATTTTGCCCACACGTGCTCGCCCAGGTTTTCTTTCCATTATGTTACCCATATGGGCCAGCCAGCACTAGTATTCCGCCTACATGGGTTTGCCCAGGTTTTTCCCAAATGACACCCATATGGGCCAGCCCGTATTTTGGCCTAATGAACGTGCCCAGGTTTATCCCATATGACGCCCAATTGGGTCAGCCCGTATTTTCCCCACATGGGCTTGCCCAGCTTTTCCCCTTATGACACCCATATGGGCCAGCCCATATTTTGCCCATAAGAACGTGCCCAGGTTTATCCCATATGACGCCCACATGGGTCAGCCCGTATTTTTCCCACATGGGCTTGCCCAGCTTTTTCCCTTATCACACCCATATGGGCAAGCCCGTATTGTGCCCATATGAGCGTGCCCAGGTTTATCCCATATGACGCCCACATGGGTCAGCCCGTATTTTCCCCACATGGGCCAGCCCAGCTTTTTCCCTAATGACACCCATATGGGCCAGCCCATATTCTGCCCGAATGGGCTTGCCCAGTTTCTTCCCATATGACACCCATATGGGTCAACCCATTTCCTAGCCCATATGGGTTTGCCCAGTTTACCCTCATATGACACCCATATGGGAAAGCCCAGGTAGACCCCCATATGGGATAACCCATATGGGTCCCATATGGGATACATAGAGGTTTGCCCAAACCCAGGTTGCCCAGATACTTCCCATATGGGCCCCATATGGGCTTGCTACCTGGGATAATTTCCCTCATAAATCAAAGACAGGCCCTCTTTCCACAAAATACCAAACAAAAAGGAAAGAATGCAGTATTCAGCGTTTGTCAGTGTTTGTGCACAAAGTCTATGGAAATTCAAGAAGATTCTCAAAGTATTTTTTTACCAAATTAGAAATGATTTTCAGTCCTAGATTCATGTCTTTTTAATATTTTTACAATGACTGACCTTTATTGAGATGATGTAAGAAGACAATGTAATGTGGCGTCAGGTTGCAACGTCTCTCTAAAAATGTTCCCTTTCTTGCTGAACTTCAGGAGTTTCACCATGTTCACCCGCAACTTTGTTCAACACTTTTGTTTACGATCGACCAGGTTGACAGGCGCCCTCTCTAGTTCTAGTTGGACGTAGAAATCTTACATTCTGAGGGCGCCCTTCTCAATTAACGGCGGGGGGAGGGGGATTAAAGTAAACCGTTTGGCACATAAATTTGTCTCCGTGCTAGACTACTATTTTGTCAGGTGCGCCCTTTTTCAGCAGAAACCTTTAGTTCACAAAAGTGTGAAGGTGAAATGTATGGGGTAATGCCCTGGTAAACTTATCGAAACAAACGACTTTCAATAAAGGAAACGGGTACATATTTCTTAAGAGGATTGTGTTGCTTATATCAAAATAAATTCGGATTGCATTTTTCCGAATAAAGATTTAACAGTATTCGGTCATATTATTTGTATTGTTCGACGCTTTCTCATGAACACACTATTCATTATAAACAGCTACCCTCAAATTCCAATAGGCTTGTGTCACAAGGGCATTACATTTCAATGGGTAACATAAAAAAAAACTATTATAATACACATATAGAGCAGTAGAGTGGTGTCAGCGCGAAAACTAAATCAATCCGAATTAAAACACAACACACTGGTTGAGGCAGGATAATTCCAAAAGTGCCAAGTGTGATGAACTCATTGCATCAATAATTGGTCGTGATGTCAAGAGGAAGTCCATTAAATTGCAATTAAAAGGGAACATCAAACACTTTATTTTAAAACAATTTTCAAGCAGAAGAGTGGTGCGAAAGGACATTTCCGCACATTTTTAATTTTGCCCACTAATGTTTTATTTTATTTCAAACGAGGGCGCGCTTTACAACCACCGTTAAGGATTTTACCATTGTACAGAAACGACACAGGCATTATGAACGGACACACTTACCGGTACTCATAAATTAACTGATGCATTGAATTCAGTTAAAACCTGCAGAGTCATAACAAATAGAAAAAAAAAAAAAAGAATTATGCCATAAATTGTTGTTCTCTCCGTAAATATTATATAATTTTGTCAACACCGGGAAAAACGCGCGCATCTGCAATCACAGTCTAGGCCTGTAGAACAAATCTGAGGTCAACTTTTTTGGAGCGAAAACAAAAATCGTTGTGGACACAATAACTCAATAAAATTATCTTGCGATAAACTGAAATGTGGGTTAATATGAGATGTCATAAGGAAGGCTATTACTTTTCAATATTAAATCTCATACTATATTTCATGCACTTAGAGAGCAGAGAGCAAGGAACAGACAGAGCGCGCGCGGCGTCCCCACACTTTTGTCAACAATTCGTTTTATGCAAAAGATGTTAAAGTATATTAGATGGGCAAAAAAAGTGACTTTTCTCCAAACAAAACAGAAATTCCTTCGAAGGTAAAAAGGAGTATTAATTAATATTTCTCTTTAGCGTCATGTAATTTTTCAATTTCAAATAAAATGCTATTCTGAATATTTTGTGGCATTTTCCTGTACTACAACTTGTACAAGGCGTCCGGAAGCCTAACACCATTACTCCAACACTCATTGTCAATCGTCCACGCACCCTCCCACACTCCTGCGCTGCCCCTCCCCCACCTTGGCTCGCAAATCCAGATAATCTACTTATTACTGAAGGTAAATCTCTTAGTCAGATGGCCTAGCGGTCTAAGCCACCTGCGGGATTCGAACCCGTGCCCGGGCGCTCCAAAGGCGTAGTCTTTGGAGCGCCCGGGCACGGGTTCGAATCCCGCCCAAGTTTTGACTAAAACACAATTCAAGTATAAGAAAACATCTTCTTGATATTTTTTTTAGGAGAGGAGGTGTTTTTCGGGGGCGGGGGTGTTCAAACCCCCTCATTGGCCAAGAGAACGAGTGAACATCACAACCAATTATTTAAAATATTAAACAGCGATTAAAACCAATGTTATTGAGGAGAGAGATTTAGAGATGACTAGTAAGAGGTTTAACATTTGAGATATACTTTTGAATTGCTCGAACTATTAGGGCCGTAATATTGTTGTCAAAATTTGAAAAATAATAAGAACAAAACGAGAAAGACATTATGGGGGCGCTGGTCAAATCCGACGATCATGTGGTCACGATAACTAAAAAAATACATGTGTCAATAGAATTGAAATTCTACATAGAATTGAAATTGCGTCTGTTGCTGGTCCTGCATGTCTTAAATAATTCTTTGACATTATCAACAAGAGTAGCAAAAGTGTTTTTTTTCTTTTTCCTTTGCAGAATGATCAAACCACTAAGAAAATTTTACCTAATGTCGCTTTATTTTATATTAAATTAATGGGGGGTTTTTCGAGTGCCGAAACATTAATTTAACATACAAGCTGAAAACTCTGGGGTTTCTCAAAGAAATTAAATCATTTGTCTTGTCTTTCATCTTTCCTTATTTCTTTTTGATGGCCAGTAAATGACATTGTCAGTAAAATATCCACAGCAAAATAAACACACCTCCCGAAAAGCGACAAAAAGACCCAAAAGAAGAAAACAAAGAAGCCCATATCCGATTTCTGTTTTGGAAATCGACAGCAAAAAACAAAAACAAACCCATATTCCATTTCCCAAACGTCAGTGTCATTTTGAATCGGTTATTGCCATAGCTTTCTTTAGATTCTATGCCATGTTTGTATCTTCAACAATGTGCGACCACAAGATGGCGCTCTTCAAATCATCTGAAGTCGACTGCCTGAATGCAACAGAGAAAAGAAAAG
Source organism: Patiria pectinifera (assembly GCA_029964075.1). NCBI lineage: Eukaryota > Metazoa > Echinodermata > Asteroidea > Valvatida > Asterinidae > Patiria > Patiria pectinifera. The sequence goes on from CM057150.1 coordinate 35,766,206, forward strand.
AAGCTTTGAATCGCTGCCATACATTGTGAAAACAGAGCATACAATTTGAATGAGACAACTCATTTGCAAATTAAACGTGGAATAATTAGTCAGTAATAATTGTTGGTATTAATCAATATGACGACAAAATTCTTCCCATCTGTAGGCCTATCTCAATTACGTTGTTTTATTTTCGTTGGTAATACATGTAATTTCATCAATTTCACCCTAGGTCTGTCATGATGTTGACCTCAGTCGCGAAATACATCATGTGCAGCCTGGAACGGTCTCGTTGTGTCTTACGCTGACAGAGGATCGTGATCTTGACCTTGATCTTTATCATGACATCAGTCGACGTCACTGCTACGTGATTATTGTCTCGACAATGCAAATTTCAGGCTTTGAAATAAGACTACAGGCCTATATTTTAAATGTTAAAGATATTGACAGCCATAAAAGTCAAAGTTTTCCTACCAATAAAAATATTTTTCTGCACCCATAAATTTAGGGCAAAAATGTGTAAAATATCCAAACTTCTATAACAAAATTGCAAACAATTGTGAGCCCTCCCCCAGCTCAATCCTGGGTGCACCACTGACTTCAACTTAAAGCAATATAGTGGCCGGGAAAATATTCAGTTTAATTGGTAATTTTTGGCAACGACAATTGTTTGTTTTACCTCCTCGGCTTGTTTTACTAGTAATGACCAAATAGTCGAAATTTCACGACTTGTCCTTAATTTTTCCATTTCTTGAATTTTCAACTTAAACAAACCTATCTCCCTGTATTAAAGCGACAACAAAAACTATTACAAAAAGTCCATATTCCATTTCCGTTTTGGACACCAAAAACCAAAACCCTTATCCCGACAGCAACGCAACCATTTATTTCCAACCGTCAGTGTCAACTCTCATTTTTTTCCCATTTCTTAAATTCTAAGCCGTTGCATCTTCGGCAATGTTTCAACGCAAGATGGCGCTCTTCAAATGTATCATCTGAAGTCATCACTAGCACCATGGAGCTAGCACTGCCTGAATCAACACTGCAACAAAAAGAAAAGAAAACATTGATTCTGTGGCATACAATAATATTCTGAAAACAGGTCATACAACTTGATTACTCATTTGCAAAGTTAATGTGGAATATTTAGGCAGCAATAATTGTTGATATTACTTTTAAGCCTACATGATGACAAAATTCTTCCAAGTAGTTGGCCTATAAGTTGTTTTGTTTTCGTTAATTGGTGTAATAATTTCATCAATTTCACCCTAAGTCTGTCATGATGTTGACCTCAGTCGCGAAATACATCAGTGTGCAGCATGTAACGGTCTTATTGTGTGCGCTGATCAGAGGATCGTGATCTTGACCTTGATCTTCATCATGACATCAGTCGACGTCACTGCTACGTCATGTACGTCATTCAATAAGATATAGCTATTTATTTCACATGACAAAAAAACATGTTCATGTACATGCCTACATTAACAAGCAATAAACACATGCATACCTGATGTAATTACATTGTGATTGTATTCTTTAACGTCATGACTACATACGTCACATTTTTTTTTGCTTGTAGGCTTGTAGTCTACAAGTTCATGATCGTTGATCTTGTGGGATTCTTATCTTAGATCGCATTCAGGATACTCAGATCTCTGACCCTTGATCTTAGATTTTAGATATCCCTGATCTAATCATGGCTCCTCATATACCTATTTCAGTCGTCGTCACAGTCTTAAGGAAAGGAATACTATATTTCTCTTCCAAGATATAATTGCCCTAATTGGCAAGGGTATTGTATCACATCTGTCTCCATGCAGTCCATCATCGCCTGACTATAATTTCCATAATTTCTTGGAAAATATCCTTATTATTTTGTGATTTTGTAAAGTGCCTAATTATACGCGTCTTAATCAATTACTCTTTGGATATTTTTTGAAGAATGGTATTGTTTCAATCTCACTTTGCAACCTCCCCCTTTTCAACTTCCCATTGCTGGTAAAATGTTAGGTTTCTCTTGTCCTGTAGGCCTACATGTAAAATCCCCTTTACGTTACTGATGAAGTATAAATAGTGAGTTTAAGAATTAGGCTTAGCCTACCTTTTCCCTCATAATGTCCACGTCTTTATGGTTGTTTACCAATACAGGCCTAGCGCTCCTCGCGATAAACTTATGAAATTTGGTCTCCTGTAATTGTAAGGTTTGCCTAGTGCGTGGAAATTATAGTGGAGGTTGAATTCTTTACATTAGACCACGGTAGGCCAAGCAACAGTCCGGTAAAGAAATTACCGAGTGTTTCATTTCGTATCGTTTGCGCTTCAGTTCATTTCACCTCGAATGTTGCCGTGAATTACGGAGCAAAACGAACACGGCGACAGCTTCAAAGTCTTCTGGGTTACCTAGAATTAGTTTACATCGTCACTGTTCTTATGGGCATCAATTTTGGAAATATTTTATCGCAGAAAAAAAGAAAGGAAATTTAAAACAAAAATACTCACAAGGTGTAAATGGCCGGCATCCATCTTGAAATGCAAGCAGCAGATGAGCGGGCGAAAGTCAGACGGTTGGGCTCAAGGCGTAATGCGGTTCAAAAACCCTATCACTTGTTTATCTCTCCGCACATCACAAAATGATTTTTTTTTTCTATTTATGTTTAATAACTTGTGTCTCGGGTCATGACTTGTTTTAATTAATCACAACGATATAATGGATCATGCTGCTGAATAGGAAACTATCAAACCATATTAAACCATTTTATCAGAAAATGGGGTTCTATTTTTCTTTATCCGCGGACTAACACGCACTAGTCTCAATGTTTGCTGGAAAAAAGTGTAAGAGCGGTTCTGATTGGTCGAAAGTCAACAGGCTATTCTAGGGTTGGCTGGGATTGGCCAAGATACACAATTTGCATACGGTATGTCGCGTGCCAGGTGTGGAATTTGGATGACAATAGCTATTTGCATAATTCTTCGGGAAAAGCCCGAGTCAGAGGTCAATATTTGTATCGTGCGTCATACCGGTCACACGACGACAGTTTCATGACTGCAGTACTGAGATTGTATGGAATCGATCGTGCTGGTAAATTTTAATTAGAAAGAAGCCGACATCTCAACAGCCAACAGTAGCAACTGGGGTCCCATGAGGGAGAGGGGAGGGTTTTATGGGTCTCATTGGAGGCACAAAAAAGGTTTGGTCATTGTTCTTATAAAAAATATTTGCAGATGTTTTCTTTACCCATACCCGGCCATATCAGAATATTATTGCCAAACAATTTGTGAAATTTATGCTTTCGTCAAGACCGTGAATTTATTATCAGAGCTCTTTATAGAGATGCATGCTTGCCACGGATTTTACTTGCTTGCAAAAATTCGGTTTAATAATTATTTCATTATAAATTCGATGATTTTTTACAGTATCTTTTGTAGAAAAAAAAGGCATGGAAAACGAAAATGGGAAAATCAGATTTATCTTCACCCCCCCCCCCCCCCCCGGCGAACGTATTTTCCGATTTGTTTCCCCCATTGTTCCCCACAATATCTAGCTTGCGCCACCTGTTGTTCAGTATTTGATACATCCCTCGATGCACCATCGGTCGCGCATGCGGCACGTCGATCGTCGTGGTGTCAGACTAAAATTGTTTTGCCCGTGGAGCTATTGTTGGCCGTGGTTTTACATACAGACTCATTAAGTTTTGATTAGCATTTACAGGATAACTAGTTTAGCACTAAAAACCTCGAAAGAATGTCAATTGCATCCTGAATTCATAACGTGTATCCTCGACCCGACCCTCCATAGTCGACGCAGCTAATAACGCCGCCACATCACTGCACATGGCATGGCCAACGCAAATCAAATGGGTGCGTAGTACATGTAATATGATCGCGTTGTTTTAGGGGGTCTGAGGATGTCATCAGATGAGGTCAGTGAAAGGTTGAAAAACATGAATCTGGACTGAGAAACTGAACTCTCCATAGACTGACTGTGTGTAGTTAATTATGCAAATTAATTGTAATTTATCACGTGATGACAATTGAAAAATCTGGAAAAAATGTTGCAACTTGAGGCTGAAGCCACCTCCAATTTCACGCTTGTGTACAATGTCTATGGAGACTAAGAACATTTTCTAAGTATTTCCTAACGAAATAGGAAATATTTCTCAGTCCCAAATTCATGTCTTTAACACTTACCATCATTTTTGCAACAAATGACCTTCATTGAATTGATATAGAGAAAGAGGAAGCGTCAGGTTGCAACATTCTTTTCAAAAATCTGTGTGCGCCATGTATACCGCTTCCAGGTAGAAGGGCGGATTCGGGGGGGGGGGGAGCCAAAGGGGGCCATGCCCGCCCCCCCCCCCCAAATAACCGAAACCAATTGTTTTTTTAATTTTTTTTTTATGTGACATCGCAATGAAGGCAGGCAATGAGTACACCACCATCTTTTCCTCAAAAAAAACATTGGTTAAAGTGGTCAGAAATTGCCTTAGATCGCACCACAGAGAAGCGGGCCCCGAACCCCACGCCGTAACATTTTTGACCCACTTTTTTGGGGGACCAAAAATTTTTTTGGCCCCCCCAAAAATTGTGTTCTGGATCCGCCCTTGTCCAGGTACAGCCAATTAAATTTTTGTCTGGTGCATTGTCGTGGAAAGCAAGACGACTGTTTCATGCGTTATGCGTTCACGCAGAAGGCACTCACAGTCTAACGTATGAAACAGTCAATTAGAACGTGTGTCGCGTAACATTCCCCAATACGGAGCGCGTGACCAAGGCCTTTGTTGCTGTGTCTATAGCTGAGTTTATTTTATCCATGTCTAGATGCGACAACGGGTGAATGACCGATGACCCGATATATATAGAAAGCACCCACTGATTGGTAAAAATCTAGAGGTCAAGATGCGGTTGTCTTGCATAACTAATCAGCGAATCTGTTCAAAAATGATAGAGCATGGCTTAGATTGCCATGGTCTATTATATACATGTAGACTAGCACATACATTGTGTATTTGGCGCAGTCGAAACACCCCTATATCTGAGTGGAACAACCCGCTATATCGCAGCGGTGCACACATGCTTTGGCCTCTCTTTTTAAACTTTGTGCGCGGACGTCCTTTCCAGCCTTGTTTTCATCTGTGGTGTTTTTTTTCATGGGTAATCCAAATCATTAATTTCATTGAAAAATGCTCAAACCACTTCAACCATATTCAACCCCGCATCGTTTCACACTTGTTTCAGGCAAATCAAGCTTATCATTCTCAGTTACTACTATTTGAACCCGGCCTGGCCAGAATTTCAACCCGGGTTGAAAATCTCAACCCTGGTCAGGAGCAGGGTTGAGTTCAAACCGGGGCGAAATCAATCTCGGGGTTGACGCATGGTTGAACTTCTTTAAGTGTGAAACGATGCATGTTTTCAACCCTGCGTCAACCCCGAGATTTGTCTAGTGTGAAAAGGGCTTCACTTTAATAGAGAGAAACCATCGTCACAAGCCTACTTCTGGACCCCTTTCTAGCACGACTAATGAAAATCCACTTTGTTCACCAAGCTACAATGTAGCTGGCATGTTTAGAATAAAGAATAACTACAAGTGTGTTTTGAACTTGTCACAAGTTTCACCAAATAGGGTAAATTCACAGAGTTTTGTGGGTGTCCTTTAAAGCAATATGCCTTCAGAAACCACGAATGCGGATACAATTGGCACCAAAAATGATTTCCTTGTTTATCATCCTATCAAGATGGTAAAAAAGAGAAAACAGGTCACGATGAAGCCATGCTTGTAAGAGCAGTGGCCCCAAAATATTTGTTTTCCACAAATTTAGCAAATTACAGTTGTTTTAACTGGAAGGCACAAATACCAGCTGTGCAAGTCAGAGTTTCAGATGTCCTAAGGTTTAGTTCAACAAAGTGATATTTAAAAGATTAGTCACAAAATTTTGCTAATAAATGGCCTTATCCCAGTGACTAAAAAGGATGAATGCATTTATTTCTACTCATTTCAAAACCTCAGATTTTACATGTAAATTAATCTAAATAGAATTAAGTACAGTAGAGTTTGAACACATTTTTGAAAATTAATAATTCTTCGTTGAAACTCAAAACTGCAGTGACGGGGATAATTGTTTTCATTAATTTCAAGTTGAAATGGCAACCAAATAGGTACAACAATCAAAACAGAGGTCTGGAATTTAATTCTTGAAAATGCAAGGACATTCCAAGGAGGCAGTCAGGCCAAAATCAAGGCAACGGAGGCCATAGCTTCCTGAAATTCAATACCATTGATTTGAACCTTTGTTAAAATGATTGGCAACCTTTCACACTTGAAGAATTTTGAACCTTCAAAGAAAAATAACAAAAATTTCCATCAAGGTAATCCCTTGTGAGTAAATTTACACAAGTCTTTATTCTGTGAATTCAGACAGGAAATCAAATTAATAGGATAAGTATTTGTGCTCATCTTTAGCAGACATTTTGATGATTTAAATGATCATCCACATTAGTGACTCATAGTGTTTCATTGATATAAATGCAAATGTACAAAGCTTGTAAATAATAACAATAAACATAATTTCTATGAAAAACTACAAAAATGGAGGGAAAAAACTACAAAATTCTTCTTCTTTTTTAAGAAACTAAGTGAAAAGACTAATTTTTTAAAGTAATCTTGATTAACTTTTATAGTGATGTGCATGCTTAAAGGTACATTGTGCGTAGGATCATTTGCTTTTTGCAAGCTTTTTTCCAAAGCAACAAAAGTGCTCAATATTTCAAGTACGGTGCATAACAAGCATTCTGTTCAAGTCTTAGCTGAGTGGCTGCTATACATTTTGGAGAAAACAGAGAAAACATAATGCACAAGTCTTTGGATCTCATAACTGGATTCTGTAGGCACCCCATTTTGAAACCACCTTCAATGTTTGTTTTCTGACAATTTCACAGGGTATTTGTTACCAGTCCTATCTTCAGTTTGAGGTTTCTGCCATTAAATCGGTAGGTACTTATCTGGGTAATTGCAAATGATCCTACATGGCTTTAAAAAGTGAAGTTAACAGAAATACAGAATAATTGATATTGTACAGGCTGTAATTTCCATTATCAGAAAATGTAATGTAGAGATAGCACAGTATACGATGAGTAGATGTATGTTCTATTAGGAACAAATTGAAGAGTATACATAAAGGGAGTTTACAAAGTCTTGTTATGACTACTAAGATCTACATACAGTGGTGAATTGTTAAACACTTAAAAGTCTACTTGAACATTTAATTTTTACAATAAGATTGATACTTTACAAACAAATTCATAATTTTTGCTGAACCCAAACTGAAGTGATGATTTTTTGGAACCAAAAATGCAAATCAATGAAAACAGAGATGTGCAATTAAATTCTTGAAAAGACAAAGAAATCTATTTGTTTTGTAAGGAAAATAATTGAATTAGAAATTTGCTATTTGTGTGGGATGCTTTCAAGGTGGCAGTCAGGCCAAAATCAAGGCAACTGAGACTGTATAGCTTTCTGAAATTCAGCTTGAGTCAAATTGATTTCTAGTCATTCAAACTGAAGGGATATTTGACAGTCTGAGAACAAATGGGCAATTCTCCATGGGAGAGCAAAAAATGTCAAAAATAAATATTTACATATTAAACCTTTTTTGTACTTTTTCCAGACCTAAATTAAATGGGGAATTCAGTTCAAAAAACGAAATTGAAAAAAAAAAAAAAATTCTGGTAAAAACAGTGATTTTTGCAATTTATGATTAAAAACGTTCAGATTTGGTAAAAGAATAAAATTTTGTGTTTGTATTACTTTCTGAATTACAGGGGAAAGGTTTGATTTATTTTACAATGTTACAAGTTACTAACATTACTCAGCGTCATTTAAAAAAATCTATATATATAAATATATATATATACGGTAGTGTAGGCCTTCATTTAAAAATGTCAAAATTAGCACGTAATTCCGTTACCGAAAAAATGGCAAAAGTTACTTATTTCACAAATTTTCTTGTTTTTTTTCTTCAAATTATGTGTGTTGAGAAAAGACCCTACTACAAACATAAATTAAAAATAAAAACTTTCAAATAGTAATTTCTTGGCATTTTTCCAAGTGGTAACGGAATTACGAAACGGTAACGGAATTACGGTAACGGAATTACGCATGCACAAAGTATGCACATTTTCTCCAGATTATGTACATGACATACATGTACATAGGAGATTTGCATGTAACCTTGGACAATACATTTAAATACTAAATTATGTACTTAGTTAAATCATTTCCCTCTTTAATTTGCTATTATACAATTAAAAATAATCAGGTGTTCCATTAATATTTTTTACTTAAACTTTGTCTTTTTTACTATTTCAAAAATGCTAATAGTTGTTTGGATGCTTAAAGGGAACATACAACGATTACAAACATCAAAAATAAAACTACCAAGTTTTTACAAAATACCTTACTAGTATGTTGGTAAATGACAGTCTAAAGCATCCTGTAAAATTATGGCACCTGGTGTGAAGTCATTTTCAAGAAAATGGTATTTTTGTATACATTTCCAACGGTGGTCAGCCGACCACCGTTGGAAAAACCTAACAATTTTTCAACTACTGCTCCAACTTTACACTGTTTTTCAGTCAACATTTTTTTGCTTTTGATTACATGTTCATGAACGGGTGCAGGCCAGCTAGACTGGTTCCCTTACCCTGCAATTTTCCGGCATCTATAAATTGATCCATTTTATCTTTAGTGGAATCAATTAACCAGACTTCTTGAAGAGTTTTTTTGGGGGGAGGGGGGAGGTTGTCCAGCATTTTCGAACACAAAACTTCAAACATGATCTATTACACTAACCCCTCAAACATGTCGAATAATTCATTTCTGAAAATTACAGCAAAAGCCAGTGATGTACATTCCCTTTAAATATGTGTGGCCAAAGCCTATTGTCTGGTACCTACAGAAAATATATTCCACAACAAGTATATGAAAGTTGAGTACCAGACTGTACTTGTACTTCTACTTGGCATAACTTTACATCTCCCCTTGCTCAGAAATGCCACCCAGCACAGTTTTATTGTATTTTGCACAGTAAACTAGTGAAATACCAGTACCATAATACAATTGTTCATAGTAAAATTTGATTTTCAGTAAAAAAAAATAATACATTGCTAACCAGCAAGCAGCCATTGACCTTGACCTTTGACCTAAAAAATGAAGCCCAGACATGTTTAGGCCTACATTTATATTTTGATCTGCTAATTTTCACTTAGCTTTCCCCTTGTGCCATTTTATAAACTTCTAAAATTTGTATTGTGATGAGCTTATGTTGAATTCAATGTTAATGTATTGCATTTACCTATTACATGTAAACCTATGGCGTAATTCCGTTACCGCCCAGGCGTAATTCCGTTACCGTGATTAAAATGCAAATTATGAAAAGAGTGATTATTTTTTCAACTTTGTTCTGCATTGTAGTTAACAACAACCCTGAACTCTACAAATAACAGGTAGTGTCCAATTTTAAAATTTCAAAACTTCAGAGAGTTTTAATAATTTATGCAAGAACTCAAATATGCTTGTCCTCCGTCCGTAATTCCGTTACCGATATTAAGCTCCGCCCCTTAAAGGGTAATCTTGTGGGATTTTATTTTTTTTAGCGGTCAATCAATTCTATTGGGTCTTGGCTCCCTTTCCATGTTTAGATTAGTTGCCTAGCATAGAACATATTTTCTTGGGAAAGAATAATCTTTGACAAAGTGACAAAATTCCGTAATTCCGTTACCAAAGAATTGCCCAAATGTTAACAAAATTTCAAATCAAGATAAAAACATTCTTATAAACATGAGTCTTAATTCTGTGAATTAAGACAGGAGACCAAATTAATTTTCACTCATCTTTAGCAAACATTTCAATGAGTACATTATCTTCAATATACATGTAAATGCATCAGAAATTCAAATGCATAAACAGAAACTGCAACAAGTAATGTCAAAATTGAGTAAATAAAGGCTTACATTGAACAGTAATCTGAGTATTAACTATCGTGCTGAACGTACATGCTTAAAATAAATTTAAACAACATGTATTTCACAAAATACTTGTAGTATGGTTGCATCTCAAGGATGAAGTGCTTGTAAAGTTGTCTCAAAAGTTCTAACAAAAGTACAATACGTAATGGATTACATGTAGATATTCCATTAGGAACAAATTTTAGAATCTCAGGGAGTTTACGAAATCTTGCCTTTGTTTCCAGCTTTGGTTTCTACTATTAAAAGCCTCTGATGAGGTCAAGATATAAACCTCATGAACACTGTCAACACAATTCTCCATTCTGTGAGTGAAGATCTGAAACCACATTAATAGAATGAGCTTTGTCACTCATCTTTAGGATGCATTTAGACAAGTCAATTTACTTGGAAGAGTAGTGTTTTATTAATTAAATAGGCAGATGCAAAGAATTAACTGAGTGAATAAAGGCTTATTTTGAACACCAATATCCACGTATTTGAACTGAGTAATGCATTATCTTGAACACTAATCCTAACACTAAATTCAACTGAGTAAAGCATTTGTAAAGTTATGAATATTCAAAATAAATGTTAAGAATGTTAAATCTCAAGAACGAAATGATCCTAAACATTTCTCAAGTCTTTGTTATAAAAGATAGCAGAATATTTACAGCAACTTCCATCAGGAACAATTTAAGAATCTTAATTGTGTTTATGAAATCTTGGCTTCGTTCCTGGCTTTGGCCTCAGGCTGCATGATTTTTGTCCCCTGATGTAACTCCAGTACAATATTGGTCCATTTTCTTCTTTAGAGACACCAAATCCTGTCACACAAGGCCAATGGATGGTTGGTGCATTTTCACGGAGTTTGAATGTGGTAGGATTCTTAGGAATCTAGTGCCAGAGTTGAAGCGGAAGCCACAACGAAGCCGGGGTTTCATAAACACCACAGAAAGTTGGTAAGTATTGGATAGATTGATGGCAATCCATGTACTGGGTGAGGGAGGGGTGTTGGGTTGAGGAGGCGGGGGTCATTACATTCAAACACCTCAACACCCACTAAACTCCCCTCTCCTTCCAAATTTACCATTTAATTTACACAAAAAATAGATTCCAGTCATCATGCATGTAAGATTAAAATGTATTATCCCCAAATGAAATTAAATCAAATGTAACTGTAGTCAATACACTGTTTATATAAAGCTTGTATAGCAACATAATGTAATTGATGCGCTGTTTATTTAAGAATTTGTATGGTAAAATGGTTCACATCAGAGGGATCTGGCAGTTTGCATTTTTGAGGAGAGATGTGATATGAGTGCGACATGAATGTTGATTGGTGCTGTAATGACTGGACGATTTTATCCTCAACATTTGCTGTTGGGATGATAATGATTAGGCCAAAAAAAAGAATAGTTCTGCTTCCGGTTACCCGACCGACCCTATTTTTAGGCTGCGACCCTACAAATTTTATCGGCAATTAAAAAAAAAAAAAAAAAAAAAAAAATTGAATAAATACAAATAAAATCTGTCTTTTCTGTCTTCACAAAATACCTCTCAACAACCCTTTTGCATCCAAAAATGCTTGTATTTATTTGTTTTCTTACTTACATTCGCTTTTTTTTTCTCAAAATAACCTCCGTTATTACAAATTTGCTTCGCGATATAACTACTTCGCAATTCGATGTCACGCACGGTGACTATAATCACGTGGCGACGACTGGTTCCCGCCGCGCCGCGCAGGGGCCAATTTAGAAGACATAATGAAAATGCGGTAACCAGTCCATAGCTAGCTATGTGACCGATAGCGCGCTATCAGTACAGTGCAGGCCACTGTCAACTGGTCGGATTCGACATCGTAAAAATGCCAAGAAAACACCGATGGAGAAAGAACATTTTTGCAAGTTAATTTACAGAATTGATCTAGCTTGTCTGTGTATGTATTTTCTGTGTTCAGGAGTTCATTTTGAGATCGCACTACTCGTATTTGGAGTGATACATGCCGCGTGTTTCCCGAAATTGTTGACGGTAAAAACAGCTCTGACGGCCCATGGTGGGCCGCTCTCCACACACGCACGCATTACACACCTCGGAGTTTTGGCCAGCTCCCCGCGTCTTGACTAGCGTTGTGCATATGGTGCGAACGGCCTGAATTTTCCATTATTTTTTGAAATTATCGAACGTAAATATATTGACAATAATTAAAGGTAGGTTTTACTCACTTTTTGTTGCCATTTCGTGTATAGCTTTCGTAGTGCAATAGAAATAGTTCAGGCTAAAACTTCGCATATAATTGAATACCCCATTCAATCTGCATTAAAAAAATTGGCAAAAAAAAAATAATTTCCGACCAACCGACCCTATTTTTGAAAGGCATGTAATCGGAAGCAGAACTTTTTTTTTTTTTGGCCTTACTAGTCAATGTCATGTTGAATGACATCACACCTTGTGGTATATCTTGATTGAGTAGATGTCAGCCACTGCCAGCTGGCCACCTGATGTGAATGTCATTCCCCATGGGTTATTCAGACCCTGAGCCAGGCAATCAAGAAGCCTGCCATCTAGGTCATAGTGGTGAATATGACCAGTGCCAGGCACACCTTGGCTCACTGCAAGGTAGATGCCTGAGCTGTCACAGCATACACCACGGCAGCACCTCACTGGCTCACCATTAATGGTTGGAGTAATGGTCCAGATTGTTCTACCTTTGCTATCAGCAATGTCCACTTTCTTTTTGTCCCATCCACTGACCACAACTCTATCAGTGTCGTCATCAACAGCCAGGAAGCGAGGTGGAGTCTGCACTGGTTTGGTGTGTAGGATCTCACCATCAGTGGGTTTGTGTTCAGTCCACACCATATTGTAGGTGTCGCCTACTAAGATGCTATTCTTTGTTACTGCTAGACTCGATAGGTTTATTTCTGTCTCGTCTACCTGATGCTTCACCGTTGGGAACTGCATAACAAGAGTGTTGTCTTTCATGCTGAACACCTTGACATACTTGCTTCTAGCTTGCAACACAAGCAAGCGTTGCTCAGGATTGTGGATGGCTGCAACTGCCACTGGAACTGTGGGTAAGAAAAACTCAAATATAATATACATTGTATGCACAGTATATAAATGCACTGTCACTATTCTCAGTCCTCATGAAAAGTAAATACCTATGATAACCTACCTATAACAACGAATACATGGCCTGCCTTAAAGCCTGGTCATGTAGAATTAATAGGCCTACATGAACATTGTGCAGTCTTCAACCACCATACATGTATAATTGTGAATAAATTGCAACGTCTTGGAGATACAGTTTTGCAAAGTCTTTTATAAAGTTGATGCACTCTCTGTGCTATTCTCATTGTTCAAACATCAAAATAGATTAGTCTTATATTTACCCGTATTGTTTTTATGCCCCGGTGAAGCCGAAGGGCATACTGTTTCTGTCATGTCCTTCCGTGTGTGTGTGGGTGGGTGTGTGGTATTGTGACCACAAATTCGCTGCCTTGTGGAGACTCACACACAATAGTGAACAAAACATTGTAAAGGTCTCCACAGGGCAATTTCTATAGATGAATAGGTCTCCACAAGGTTTTCACGAAATAGATATATGGGTTTTACTCAAAAACTAGGAATTTCCAAGGTGTGTTTATTTGTCGCAGATGGAAGAGTTTTAGAAAAGGGATATTAATTCCAAATTTCAGCCCAGGAAACTTATTCTGGTTAAAATAAGAGCATTTTGAAAATTCTCTTTCAAAATTGAACACTTTACTACACGGGAACAAAGAAATGTCTCCACAAGGATACAAATTTTGGAAGGGGCGGGTGTGTGGGTGTGTGTGTATGTCACACTTTTGCTTTCATCACGATAGCTCAAGATAGACTTGATGGATTGTCATGAAACTTGGCATTTAGTTTGATAGTGGATTCCCCAAGATGCCTTTTGAATTTGAGGGCTACATGTACAAGGTCAAGGTCAATATGGCTAAAACAAAAGAAAATGCTTTCATCAAGATAACTCAAGATAAACTTAATGGATTGTCATGAAACTTAGCAGGTAGTTTACTAGTGGGTTCCCAAAGAAGCCTATTGAATTTGGGGGTTACTGGTCAAAGGTCAAGGTCAATATGGCTAAAACAAAAGAAATGCATTATGATAACGTAAACAAAAGAAGTGCTTGTCATCACGATAACTCAAATTAGCATTGATGTATTGTCATGAAACTTCAAAGATGGCTTGCTAATGGAACCCCCAAGAAGCCTATTGAATTTGGGGGTTACCAGTCAAAGGTAAAGGTCAATATGGCTAAAAAAAAAGAAGAAATGCATTATGATAACGTAAACAAAAGAAGTGCTTGTCATCACGATAACTCAAATTAGCATTGATGTATTGTCATGAAACTTCAAAGATGGCTTGCTAGTGGAACCCCCAAGAAGCTGATTGAATTTGGGGGTTACCAGTCAAAGGTCAAGGTCAATATGGCTAAAACAAAAGAAATGCTTGTCATCACGATAACTCAAGGAAGACTTGATGGATTGTCATAAAACTTGACAGGTGGCTTGCTAGGGGTACGCCCAAGAAGCCTATTGAATTTGGGGGTTACCAGTCAAAGGTCAAGGTCAATATGGCTAAAACAAAAGAAATGCATTATGATAACATAAACAAAAGAAGTGCTTGTCATCACGATAACTCAAATTAGCATTGATGTATTGTCATGAAACTTTACAGATGGCTTGCTAGTGGAACTCCCAAGAAACCTATTGAATTTGGGGGTTACAGGTCAAAGGTCAAGGTCAATATGGCTAAAGCAAAAGAAATGCTTTCATCACTTTAGAACTTCTAATAATTGATGAGATTTCTATGGTAGGAAGTGACATACTGCTTGTCACACATAACAGACTGTGTGAAATCAAGGGCTCACAATCTCCGTTTGGTGGAGTTTCAGTCATAGCTGTGGGAGACTTCTACCAGCTGCCACCAGTTGCTCAAAAATTCATTTTCGAACTCCCTTCAAATAAAATGTCACGTCTCCAAGGACACTTATGGCAAGATCTGTTTCAGCTCGCTGAACTCAACACAGTTGTAAGACAACAAGGAGATCTTGAATTTGCAGAGTGCCTAAATCGGATCCGTACTGGTTCTCAATCATCATCGGATGTAGTTCTTCTAAAGTCACGACAAACTTCACCCAATGCACCTGACTATCCCATAGATATGCCACATATTTTTACTACAAATGCCAAGGTTGATCAGCACAACATCAAAATGCTAAATTCTCTACAGAGCTCAATAATTACAATTCATGCCATTGATAAAAAGCCAGCTGTACTGAAAGACTACACTCCTTCCCACGATTCAAGGTTCACTGGAGGACTCCCCTATCAGCTGCAGTTAGCAGTTAGTGCCAGAGTCATGCTTATACGTAATGTGGATGTTGCTGATGGACTGGTCAATGGCAGCCAGGGAGTAATTACTGGATTCCAATCATGTGGAGCCGATGTCAATGCCATATTTGTCAAGTTTGACAACAGTGCAGTAGGAACAGAAGCACGACGTAAATCCCCCTTCCACCAAAATAACCATCAGTCAGTGCCAATACAGAGAGTGGAGGCAAAGTTTTCCATCGCCAAGAAAACCAAGGGCCTCGAAATAACTCGATGTCAGTTTCCCTTACATCTTGCATGGGCTAGCACAATCCATAAAATTCAGGGGCAAACTCTTTCTGAAGTTGTTGTTGCATTTAATGGAAAATTTAATAATGGTCAGGGGTATGTTGCGATCAGCAGAACCACAAGCCTCACAGGGTTGACCATTGTTGACTTTGATGATTCCAAACTCAAGGTATGTGCGAAGGTTCAGAATGATATGAACAGGTTGAAAAACAAGGCAATTCCATCGCCATATGAGTTTCTCTCTCCAGACTTCGACACAGTTATAACAATAGCAGTTCTGAATTCACGGTCCATGGTACGACACTATAGAGACATTCTAGCTGACCCTGTTTTTCAGCATGCCGATGTATCCATCATACTTGAGACATGGCTAAGCCACAGACAAGATAGTTTAGATTTTACTCCTGAGGGCTATCATCTACTCTGTCGTTCTGACCGTCCTCTAGACATAAACAGCCAGCGACTACCAGGTGGTGTTGGCGTTCTTATCAAGGAGAATATTCACTATACACACCATAGAAATCACTCTGTAACTGGTCTACAAATCGTGGTATTCCAGATATCATCCTCCACAATGCAACCACTCAATATTGTAGCGGTCTATCGATCTCCAAGTCAGACGCCTTCTCACTGTATCTCCAAACTGAATGAAATAATGGCAGATATAGATACTTCATTGCCAACTGTCATTATCGGAGACATGAACCAGGATGGACGTGACTTTCAGAAATCTTCCATACCAAGACACCTCCTGAAACATGGCTACCATCAGCAAGTACACGAAGCGACACATATTGCTGGATCATGTCTGGACCATGTCTACACGAAAGATGATGTCACCACATGTTATACCTCTGCTTGTCACTCCAGCGATCATAACTGGTTGTATGTGAAGTACCGCGGTGTTCCATCAATACTTTAGGTGATTACAGATTCACATGTATCTTATATGAAAAGCAAAATCATATTGTACCACACGTTTCTATCATTTTCCATTATTTTCTTTTAGTTTTTCTGCACTACAAATACACTGAGAATCATGAGACTCCAACATCCATCAGATTAACATGTTTGTTTTTGTTTTCTCTTATTTTTTACAGCAGGTTTGTGTGTTTTTAATACTTGTCTACAATATAAATGCGCTGAGAATCACTGCATTCCAACATGTAGAAGATTAATCTTCTTTGTTTTCTTTTATTTCTTTTACAGCAGGTTTGTATGTTTTAATACTTCTCTACACTATAAATGCACTGAGAATCACTACATTCCAACATGACGAAGATTAAACTTTTTGGTTTTCTTTTATGTTCACAGGTTAATTGCTTAATTGCCTAACCATTGATAACCACGTTTTCTTTCAAGTTTTTAAGTATTTGAAAATTAACTAACTTTTTATGTAATACCTATGATTTTGTGTGTGTGTGAGGTACATGTACCTCACATATTGCACTATATATAACCACTGGTCTTGTTTCTCTTTCTACTTCATTCTGTCGGATCTTGTTGTTTTTCACTGCACATTTAATTACACAACACCTACCCTGTGAAACCAGTTTTAATTCAGAGGGAGGGGGGTGCCACAGGTCAAGATCAGTGTTAACTAAACAAATCAATGGTTATGTAACTGAATAGTCCCACAGAACCAGATAGCTCGTATAAATTATCATATCAAGAGGGTGGCAGTGTGTCAAGTTATGGGACGGTTATGGTGGAGGGGCATTTGTGTTGAAAGACACACTTTTCTTGTTTTGTTGTTGCAATAATAAGGTTGTTCAATTTTCAAATGAAGCATTAATTGACATAACCTCTTTTTATTCATCAAATAATTGTATAATAACAAACTGTATAATAACAATTTAGTTCTTGCAAACTTTAAGACACCTTTCACAAAATGTTCCAAGATTGGTGCTTACATCATAAACTAACAACTGAAAAAAAATAAACTTGAAGCGTATTGTTTTTTGTGTGGTAATTTAAGGTCAAAGGTCATTTTGTAACGCATTTCTGTGCTTCGTGGTATGATTTTGGTTTTATTTTATGAAACGGAGGCCATTCAAAGAGCTTTATATGGCTTTGTATTTGCTATAGTTTTGGAGATACAAGTATTGAAAGTTCGGAGGTCATGCTAATTAGTCAAAAGTTCGTTGACCTGTATCTCAGAATCTAACAAGCCAAACTACAAAAAAATTATCAGTTCTGGGGGTTTCTCATACAGGCCAATCATCACACCAAATCGTTTCAATCTGTGAGGGTCGGGTCCAAAATCGTGTTGAATTGACACGGAATGACAAAATTTTGACCACAAAAATGTGTTCTTGCAAGAATAACACACAAACGGCCAATTTGTCAAGGATGGTTGTGTAGACGTTTTTATATTGCCACACAGATCCTTGTCATTTGATTGGTGGAACTCACATCACATGACATGCGTTATTGCTCCCATTCACGCCGGGGCTCAAAAAGTCCCATTCGCCCATGGGGAATGGGAAATACATTGTACTATTCAACAGTTAGGATCATTCTTGTTCCATGATGCGGTATTTGTATGCAAATGCATGCTGGTGTGCGCGTTCAGCGTAGCGTATCGCGTATTGTTCCAAAGAGCCAGCGCTGCAGAGTTAGGTTCAAACATTTTCGTGAAGGGGTGGTTTGGAAGAAAGAAATACATTTTCCACCAATTTTATGTTGAAATAAAGGTTCAAATATGTCAGGATATATGTCAGGTATATAAAACAAATATCGATCAATCAAATCGGAGGAATGTTATCGCTTGGTAAAATCTGGACAATTCCATTTCACGAGGCGAAGTAAAGTCCAGATTTTATCTTGCTTTAATATTCCTCCTATTTCATTCTGAGCCACTCATCAATATATTTGTATAATATCCTACATTTAAATGCTCTTTGTAGCCCTATTGGGTGCTTTCCAGGATGTAGTGTCCCTTTAAATCACTTTAATTTGATATGGTGGTGTCATTGTATGATGTCATGTCTTTGTACAACAGTGCATATTTGTACACAATTTTTTCTTAATACCTTGACCCGTTAGGGAGTAATTCCATTTTAATTTTTTTTTTTTTCATGTTGCTTTTAGTATAACTTTGACTGTCAACCCCAGAAGGTCAAGCAAGTTCACGTGTGTACACAGGACCAAAAAAAACGGTTCCCCAAGTTTTTCTTCCATAAAAACACAAATCAGTAATAAAATAAAAAGAAGTTTTGCTGTAGTTTTGTTTATTTTGTGAGTCTGTGTGTGTGGGGTTTTGTGCCATTTTTTTTTTTTACGTAGGCCTTCATGAAAAAACCCCGAATATTTGTTGGGAGAACAAAATCAAATATGTTGGGGAGCACTGCCAGCACATCAATTCCTTGCCAGTATTTTATTGGTTTCATTCTCAGTTGTCAGATCTGCATGTGCACATGGAAGACTGACTTATAATTTCCACACAATTATGAAAGTTTGTGTTGATGAACATGTGCATGAAAGAAACTTACTTGATTTTAGGGGAATGGTTCCCTTGTGTTGTCCCTCATTGCTGCAGATGACCACTCGATTGTTAATCCAGTCTGCCACAGCAATCTCACCAGGTTGAGTAGCAGTAACATCACAAGCCCCTCTGAACTCTCCTGGACCACTTCCTAATTTACCAATCTCACGACACATCTCCCATTTGCCTGCTTCCACCTCAAGCTTGCCCAGATTGATGTCACCAATCCTCTGACCTGGGGTGAAGCTCAGATATGAAAGTTTGGAATCAATCTGGAGAGGATTTTGACTCTTGAGTGATTTCAAGTCTTTGCTGATGATAGGGTATAGCGACAAAAAGTCACTGTCAGATGCAGTGTTAATGATATCTTTGGATGTCCCTAGTGAATGTTGTTTACTTTCTAGCATTATTGTCAGTGTTGGCTGATGCTCATCATATGTTCTGTTGCGATCCTGCTGGAGTTCTTTGATTTCTTCAATCATCTTTGTCTCTTGAGTTGTTATCTGAGCTCTCATTTTATTCGCTTTGTCTTGCACAGCTTTCATAGTCTTTGTGACGTTCTGTGTGAACTTCTGCTTAGCTTGTGATGAAGTGGCCAAAGTTTGTTCAAGTCTTTTGATGTCTGTGGTGAAATCTGGAAGCATATCTGTCAGTGACTGTTTGTATTTGCAAGAAGCCTCTCCAGACTCAATGTAGTGATGTTTTGGTTTACTGTGATTTACTACAGTACAATCTCGGCAGATTAACTCTTCACATGTCTCACAGTAAAACCGTTTCACTTCCCCCTTGTGTTTGTGGCATTTAGACTCATCTTCTTCTGGTGTTTTTTTCACTGTTACCTTCCCCTGACGAATGTCCTCCAAATTAGCCA
Organism: Patiria pectinifera; assembly: GCA_029964075.1. Classification (NCBI taxonomy): domain Eukaryota; kingdom Metazoa; phylum Echinodermata; class Asteroidea; order Valvatida; family Asterinidae; genus Patiria; species Patiria pectinifera. The sequence continues at coordinate 35,786,211 of CM057150.1, forward strand.
CTGTGTGGTTTGATGTAGCAGCAAATCGCAAGTGTGTCTTGCGACAGCTTGGGCAGATATTCTGTGCACAGTCCAGACAACGATGCATGGCCTCATTTCCCTCATCACAAACCTCACAGATGACCTTTGTGTTTTCTGAACGAGCCACCTTTTCTTGGAGTGAGACCTCCTCAACTATTCCCATCAAATGGAAATTTCTTTTTAGGCCTTGAATGCGTGTCTGTGGTAATACCGTCTCCCGTCTACATACAGGGCAAGGAATCTTAGGCTGACCTGCATACCTGCTGGTGTAGTATTTCTCCAGACATTTCTGGCAGAAGCTGTGCATGCAATCCAGCACCTTGGGCTGTTTATATTTGTCTGCACAGATGATGCATTCAAGATGGGGGCCGATGTTCTTTAGAGCTGTAGCCATTTTATCTGTATACAAAGAGTATTTAGAAAGAAATTGAAATGGTTATAATACAGAGATGTAACTTTTTTAACTCGTTCGCTACGGCGAGCCGCTCACAGCGGCACATACAAATTGTACAGGTCGTACGGAGAGCCGCTGGCAGCGGCTCGGTTGCGTCGCTATGAATAAACATGATGTCCCCATGACGTGGCCCATATCTACATAATTTATATCGTATAACCTCTGACCCTAGTTTGAGCCGCTGCCAGCGGCTCTCCGTCTGGCCGGGGTGCGCTTTTTGTTATTGTGAGCAGTTTGTTTACGGAGATACATTCAAAGATGGCGGCGCCCACATCGACGCTCGGCGGAATTTTCAGCTTTTAATTACGTCCAGTTGGGACGAAAAAGGTAAATTTAATTCCGTAGCGAAAGAGTTAATACTGCACTGTCTGTGTGAGTTTCATCCGGGCAAAAAAAACCCCCAAATTTTATTTTCATCTGTTATTTTGTATTTACATGTACATGTATCCACTTTTGAACAAGACATTAATTTTTTTTTGAATTGCTGTCAAATTTTGAAGAGCTCTGATGTTTTGAAGAGCTCTGGTACGTGTACGGTAGCTTGTGCCCTAATCTGGTTATTACTAAATATACATGTTGGTTTTGTTGGAACATTACTACTCTACGTACTCTTCACATTTTGTTGTTTAAGGCAAACTGTGATTCCTACACTTGTACTGGTAAGCTAGCATTTAACCTCATTCAAAATAACTGGCACTCTTTTCTTACCTTTTTTAAAATTTCAACCAAATCAATTGAAGACAAAGTGGTTCGCTTTTGTTGTTACAAATGCAGAGTGGTCGGGCAGACATTTTTTTTTTCAATAAACACTGCCGTGTTAAGTTATGAATATTTTTATGTACGAACAAAGGATCACAAAATTAAATCCTGTCAGGTACAATCAATCATTTTGTGGTAAAATTCAGTAAACATTCAATGTGCACAAGTTATTTCTGGCTTGATGACGTCATTATTCAAACACAGGAAGTGAATACTGATTTAGTTCAGAGTGGATAAATGTTCATTGTGAAGTTTAATGACGTATGAAAGTATGGAAAATATACGTGTATTTATTCATAACAACTAACTTCCAGTTTGATGACGTCACGGTTTTTGGCAGCAAAAAGTGAACATTGTAAATATCGTAACTTGGGCTACGAAGATATACGACATGAATCGGATTTTAGAACTTATGGTCGTTTTCAAATTCTCACAGAAGTAACTTCTGGTCTGATGACGTCATGAATTTGAAACCTTGCCAAGTTATTTTTGGTTAATCAAAGAATATCAAGGAGTGATTCGGTAAAATTTGAACGGATGGTTTTCAAATTAGAAAGAGCAAACACTGTATTATGTGCCGCTAGGGGCGCCCTTTCGAAAGATGACGTCATCACACTTTTTTTTTTGTCTGGCATTCCTCACAAAACTCTATCATAATTAACATGTATATGTGTGTAGTAAAATGCGTCCGCTTTTGAATTACATTCGGTTTTCATTGCTTTTCCGGTAATACCGGAAGTGAAGGTCAAGCGATTTTGTGTCCGGGAACATGTATCCACTTTTGAACAAGACATCAATTTTTTTTTTTAATTCCTGTCAAATTTTGAAGAGCTCTGATTTTTTGAAGAGCTCTGGTACGTGTACGGTAGCTTGTGCCCTGGTCTGGTCATTACTAAATATACATGTATAAGTTGTATTATTAAATATAGGTTTTATTGGAACATTGTTTAAGGCAAACAAAAACAGAGAGTGGTCGGGTTGTGCCCAACCACTCAATAAGAGGAGCTGCCAAAAGTTACCCAAACAAAAGCCATCAGAAGGACAATAAGAAGTCCTCAATCTACACAAACCTTTGTGGGAGTGTGAAAAGTGCAGAGTTTTAGAGGAGGGGACCAATAATGTTGAAACACTGAAACAGTGCATTGAAACTACAATTGTTTAATTAATGCATATGTGGCAGGGCCAAATTTAACTGGTATTTTTCCAAAGTATTTTTTGTAGTGTTTTAGTATAGGAGTAGCCCCCTGAAAAGATCTAGTGTTTTTATTAGCTTTCCCCTTCCCTTTCTTAGTTGTGTATCCCCCTGATTAGCTTTCCCCAGTAACAGTCCACAGTGTATGCAAATTGTTCCCATGCCATTGGTTCCCCCTGTAAGACCATGCACAGACCCCTCATGATCAGTAGCAGACCAGCGGCAGTAGAGAGAGGAGCGTGCATTTTATTACCTCTCTTTCCCCTTGATTTTCTTGGGTGCGATTTGCCCTGTGTGAGAGTTTATCTGCTCGAGTCATTTGATTTCTGCCAGAAGTGTCTTTAAGGTCCACTTTATTACACACTGTGTTGGTTAAATACTTTTGGTTTTTAACTTGGTTTTTAACTCGGTTTAGGTCTTTGGTTTAAGTTGGTTTTTAAGTTTCTTTAGGTCTTTGGGTTTTTTTAGGTTTAAGTTTTGGTTTTTAGTCTTTGCTCTTACTTGATTTTCGTGGTCTTGGTTTTATGATTATCTGGTCATTTTGAAAGTTCTTGTAAATAAATTCTTTTTGGTTTTTTTTTGTTCGAAATCTAGAATTGTGTCCCTTGTCCCTATTAATTTAGTCTCCTCGCGACTTTTCTCTTCAAAGATCCTGAGTTTAGTTTAGTTGTAGTAGTTTTAGTGCGAGTTCCCCATAGTGTGTCATTTTTCCAGGTTACACATATACATGTACATTTGGGGTAATTTCTTCAGGCATACTGTGCTGGTTATCCAGCACCTTTGGCTGAGTGTATCTGTCTTGGCAGATGTCACACTCAAGATGGGGGCTGATTTTCGTCAGAGCTGTAGCCATTTTTATCTGGACCCAAATAATTTTTAAAATGAAAATGGATCATATAATATAACTTTGAAAACTTTAAAAAAATGGATGGTATTTAATTTGTGAACAAACAGTTCGTACTTGCCTTCCAACTTGATTTTTGCACTTATGGATTGGAACTCAAATATTTGAGATCAGTAAGTTTCCCCATGAATCAAATTACTTTGTAGAACAAATACTGCACAGTCAGCAGTCTATAGCAAACTGTCATTCCTCTGGTCTTGAGGCCACACATTCAATCAATGTCAGTTAATCAGCTCACCTCACAACTGCAGATATTTCCTTTCAAATCCCAACAAATTCCTCCAAGTCAAGTTGTTCACTCTGATTTCACCCTTCCTTACCATAGGCGACTATGTAGTGGACGAGGAAATAACACACTAAACACCCTCAACACAGATATTCACTGCTTTACACCGAGCTGGCATTGCTGGTATGTTTGCCGCACCCATGCATACGTCATCAACCAACTGAAAGAGAGTTTTTTAATCCATTGTGGTGTATGCAAATTGCTCCCTTTACAAAACTTTGAGTGACCTGCTTCAGAGTTCAATTTGAGGTAAGGAGTGCCTTTGGTCGTGTAGTGAAATGGCTTGCATTTGATAAAAAGGGACCAGATAAAAGAACAGACATAATAACTTTCTTATTTTGGCACATACAGTCTTGATTTTGGTATCACATGAAAGAGTAAATTCTGAGGAACAAACTTTGCACACAACACCTTTGATTTTAATCACTCCTTGACAGTGCAAATCTAGGTTGAAAAAGTGAGTTTGTTTCCTGCTCTAGTGATTTCCGCCTGACTGAGCAAACAATTTGGTTCTGTGGAGCGCCAAGTCAACGGTATCCCTAGGTATCCCTAGTTCACGTTCAGGGCACCAAATACTGGAGTCACAGACTCCTGTGTTAGCATTGACTCATGCACCATCCATTAAACAGAGTTGAGGTCAGATTTTTGCAATAGTCATCAATTGGCAATATTTTCAATAGGTTGTAAATTATAATGCTTTCTGTTCTTTCACACAGCCCATTTGTCCCTTGACTTGATAAGCCTAGTCTTTCATTCTCATTACAATCCTGTGTCATGTGATAATTGTTTTGCTTTCTGTACTTTGGTAGGTCAACAAACCCAAGTTAATTCCTTGACAATTTTACTGTCAAGCAGTGACAATTTTGCGCAATATAATTTTATCTCGGATGTAAATTTATTGTGATTCAGATTTCACAGGCCAGACAAGCCAGAATTTTTATATTTTAATTGGAAATTTTGAGGTAAGATGAACAAGTAGTTCTTTGCAGAAGTGAAGCTGAAAGTCACATGATTTATATTCCATCTATAAATGCCCATTCATGTTGATTTCTGTCACGAAGGCTGTATGTAACTCCAGCCATATTACAGAGAAACAATCAGAACTGTGCAAATGGTCCATGGCTTACATGTACATGTACATGTACAGGCTAAGTCACAGCCAGCAATGTGCCAAAGTACCAGCCAAATCATCATTACCAAACTATTAACTTCCAAACTGCCAATGATGATGTTGTGGGGTTGATTTTTGTTTTTCAGAATTGAATAGATGTGAGTTGAGCAACATCAGACGTTCATGTCTTCGGACCATTGATGACTACCTGTCTGTCAGTCTGTCAGTCAGTTGGCCAGCCAGTGCAGTCCTACAAGCCAACTGAATGTGAAACCCAACTGAGTGGTTTGGAACTATAGCCTGATGAACAAGCCAGTCAATGCCTGACTGACAGCCAGTACATGTAAGTAACTTTGCCTGTGAACGAGTTGACGAGGTCACGAGGAAATAACACACTGAGTACCTTTAATACAGTATTCTGGTTTTACATGTGCTTTTCACCAAGCTGGCATATACATGTATTGTTGGTATGTGTGTTGCACCCATGCATACATCATCCAGCTGAAAGAGTGTTTTTCAATCCTTTGTGTTTTATTCAAAGCGTTGCCATAACAAAAATGTAAATAAACTGCATCAGAGTATGGATACACAATTTGAGGTATGGTGTGCCTTTGGTCATGTAGTGAAATAGGTTGAAGTTTGATAAAAAGGGACCAGATAAAAGAACAGACATAATAACTTTCTTATTTTGGAACATGCAGTCTTGATTTTGACATCACATGAAAGAGTAAATTCTGGGGAACAAACTTTACACACAACACCTTTGATTTTAATCACTCCTTGACAGTGCAAATCTAGGTTGAAAAAAGTGAGTTTGTTTCCTGCTCTAGTGATTTCCGCCTGACTGAGCAAACAATTTGGTTCTGTGGAGCGCCAAGTCAACGGTATCCCTAGGTATCCCTAGTTCAGGTTCAGGGCACCAAATACTGGAGTCACAGACTCCTGTGTTAGAAGTTGAGGTCAGATTTTTGCAAATAGTCATCAATTGGCAATATTTTCAACAGGTTGTAAATTATAATGCTTTCTGCTCTTTCATACAGCCCCTTTTTTTTCAAGTGACTTGATAAGCCTCGTCTTTCATTCTCATTACGATCCTGTGTCAAATTATTATTCTTTTTGTACTTTGGTAGGTCAACAAACCCAACTAAGTTCCTTGACAATTTGTCTGGTCAAACGGTGACAATTTTTCTGAATATAATTTTTCATCTCGGATGTAAATTCAGTGTGATTCAGATTTCACAGGCCAGACGACTAGGAATTGTTATATTTTAATTGTTTTGAGATTATGAGGCCAGGGGTTGCCCTTAACTTTTTTTTTTGACTGGCCAGCCGGACCAGTTGGCTAGAATTTTGACTGGTCCGTCTTATACAGCGTGTACCCACCAGTTAATCAGTTTCACATAAGTCATGACTAGACTATAGTCAACACCCATGTCACCTGAGCAATAGAGGTCTATTTTCTTCCTCCATGATCCGAGGCCGCAAAAAAATATAAAGTTCTGCCTCAGATTACATGCCTTTTAAAAATAGGGTTGGTCGGTCGGATTTTGTGGGTTTTTTTGGGGCAATTTTTTTTATGCAGCTTGAAAGGGGTATACAATTAGGCCTCAGCAGGCGAAGTTTTAGCCTGATTTATTTTCATTGTACTACGAACAAGGGCGGATCCAGAACACATTTTTTGGGGGGCCAAAAAAAATTGTGGTCCCCCAAAAAAGTGGGTCAAAAAAATTACGAAAACATTTTGGATTCTAGATGCTCTGTGGTGCGATCTGAGGCAATTTCTGACCACTTTAACCAATGTTTTTTTTTTAGGAAAAGATGGTGGTGTACTCATTGCCTGCCTTTATTGCGATGTCATATAAAAAAAAAAAATTGGTTTCTGTTTTTTTTTTTGGCCCATGGCCCCCTTTGGCCCCCCCCCCCTTTGATCCGCCCTTGACTACGAAAGCTATACACAAAATGATGGCCACAAAAAGTGAATAAGACCTACCTTAATTAGGCCCAAAAAAATAGTTCTGCTTCCGATTACATGCCTTTCAAAAATAGGGTCGGTCGGTCGGAAATTCTTTTTTTTCCAATTTTTTTTATGCAGATTGAATGGGGTATTCAATAATATGCGAAGTATTAGCCTGAACAATTTTCATTGCACTACGAAAGCTATACACGAAATGGCGACAAAAATGTGAATAAAACCTACCTTTAACTATTGTCAATATATTTACGTTCGATAATTTCAAAATGTGGTAATCCTTACTTTTAGGACACCTCTATTTTGTACGAGTTCTGTTCAAAACTGACTTTTGCAGTTGACTGTTTAGTACCAAAGTGACTTTTGCAGGCTAAAGAAGTCTTTTTTCTTCACACAAACTCATGTTAGTTATAATTTTGAAAGCACTTTCAAAGAAAAAGTGACTTTCCTACCTTTTTTTGCAGTTCGCCATCTTGCTTTTTAAATCTATTTTCTGTTTGTCATCGTCCCCTCATCAATCAAAACCCTGCCCTCTTTCTACAAAATCAAACCTGCTGATATTCAAGAGGTGTCATTGCCAACTGTTCAAATGTGCCAAGAAATACCAGAATGTCACTTTTGAGTGTCATTTAGTCATCCGTTTTGGTGAGTCTTTTAACCTTATATACGAAAGGGGTCCTAAAAGTAAGGATTACCCAAAAAAATAATGGAAAATTCAGGTTGTTCGCACCATATGCACAACGCTAGTCAAGACGTGGGGAGCTGGCCAAAACTCTGAGGTGTGTGATGCGTGCATGTGTGGCGACAGACCCGTTTTCACCGTCAAAAATTGCAGGAAACACACGGCATGTATCACTCCAAATACGAGTAGTGCGTTCTCAAAATGAACTCTTGAACACAGAAAATACATACACAGACAAGCTAGATCAATTCTGTATAAAATTAACTTGCAAAAATGTTCTTTCTCCATCGGTGTTTTCTTGGCATTTTTACGATGTCGAATCCGACCAGTTGACTTGACAGAGCACGTGCATGGCGCGCGCCTGCACGATAGCGAATTTGTAAAAATAACGGAGGTTTATTTTGAAAAAAATAGCGAATGTAAGTAAGAAACCAAATAAATACAACAAGCACTTTTTTGACGCAGATTTTGACCACTTGGCAAGGTGTTTCAGCTGGTCCGCCGGCAATTCAACTGGCATTTGGCCAGCGGACCACCGCTAAGGTCGAACCCTGTAGAGGTTAACTATAAACATGCAGTTCAGCAGCAGAAGTGAAAATGAAAGTCGCATGATTTCTATTCTATTTCAAAATGCCTATTTATTTTGAATACAGTCAAGAAGGCTGTATGTAACTCCAGCTATATTACAGAGAAACAATCAGAACTGTGCAAATGGTCCATGGCTTACATGTACATGTACAGGCTAAGTCACAGCCAGCAATGTGCCAAAGTACCAGCCAAATCATCATTTCCAAACTGTTCAGGATAAACTTCCAAACTGCCAATGAGAATTTTTGGGTTGATTTTTGTTTTTCAGAATTGAATAGATGTCAGTTGAGCAACATCAGAAGTTCATCTCTTCTGACCATTGATGACTACCTGTCTGTCAGTCTGTCAGTCAGTTGGCCAGCCAGTGCAGTCCTACAAGCCAACTGAATGTGAAACCCAACTGAGTGGTTTGGAACTATAGCCTGATGAACAAGCCAGTCAATGCCTGACTGTCAGCCAGTACATGTAAGTGACTTTGCCTGACAGTGATCATTGCATATGATTTGATCTGATGCCTCATTTTCTCAAGATCTTTGCAGCACTTTTGAGAGCCCCAGTGGGAGGGCCATACTGCCTACACGTACTGGTTCGTGTGCGGACTGCGCAAAGTACGCATGACTTATTTTATTCTGAATCTTATCCAACCTGTAACATCTTCACATGCCTGTAACATCTTCACATGAGTGCCAGGCGCTGTTGGCAATGCGTTCAAGTGGTCTCTCCCAACTCTCCCTTTGTAACCGTTGAGGGGGTACTTGTGCAAGGAGTCCATACCCCATTCAATCAGCACAAAAGAAGTGTGAGTCAAAGTCTTGCATGAAATCTGTCAAAATGATCCCTGCCAAAGCTTAAAAATGGGACGCCTAAAAATGTGATGCCGGGCTCCTTTCCGCCTCAGTGCATAGAAATACCCGTGTGATTCGGGGTACCATCCACGTGAGCACAAATGACTTCACCGAGCAACGGATGGTAATGTTGACCGGAGATTATATTTTGCTTCCATTTAAAAACTTTCATAAACATCTTTCCGAATTGTTACAAATTTATTATTTTTTATTTTTTTTAATTTCAAATTGGTACTTATTGTTAACGGGAAATTAAGGGGGCTGATTTTGTTCAATTTTCGAGGACAGACATACGCAAAATAATAAAAATGCGCATGCACATCGATTGAAACAAAACCAGTATTCCAAAACGTTTGGCAAAATTGATTTTATGACCACGGCATGGCATTATTAGTCAATTATTTTTGGTCAAATATTTGTGGTCAATTTTCGGGGACAGACTGACCGACTGACCACCAACTGACAAGTAGAAGCTCCTACCAGAGCTTTAAAAAAAAAGGCAAACACGAAAATTCCGACCTACCAATCCTATTTTTTGAAAGGCATGTAATCGGAAGCAGAACTATATTTGTTTTGTTCTTATCTTGTTACTTCGCAGACTTTTGTAGAAACAAACACTGCACAATCAGCAGTCTTTAGCAAATTGTAATTCCTCTGGTCTTAAGGCAACAAATTCAATAAATGTCAGTTAATCAGCTCACCTCACAACTGCAGATATTCCTTCAAATTTAAAATCCCAAAAAAACCTCCAAGTCAAGTTTTTCAACCTGATGTCGCCCTTCCTTAGCATATATGCAATAGCTGTGGACGAGGTCACAAGGAAATAACACACTAAGTACCTTCAATACAGTATTCTGCTTTCACATGTGCTTTTCACCAAGCTGGCATATATTGTTGGTTTGTTTGTCGCACCCATGCATACATCAACCAACTGAAAGAGTGTTTTTCAATCCTTTGTGGTTTATTCAAAGCGTTTCCATAACAAAAATGTAAATAAACTGCATCAGAGTATGGATACACAATTTGAGGTATGGAGTGCCTTTGGTCATGTTGTGAAATGGCTTGCAGTTTGATAGAAAGGAACCAGACAAAAGAACAGACATAATAACTTTCTTATTTTGGAACATGCAGTCTTGATTTTGGTATCCCATGAAAGAGTAAATTCTGAGGAACAAACTTTGCACACAACACCTTTGATTTTAATCACTCCTTGACAGTGCAAATCTAGGTTGAAAAAAGTGAGTTTGTTTCCTGCTCTAGTGATTTCCGCCTGACTGAGCAAACAATTTGGTTCTGTGGAGCGCCAAGTCAACGGTATCCCTAGGTATCCCTAGTTCACGTTCAAGGCACCAAATACTGGAGTCACAGACTCCTGTGTTAGAATTGACTCAATAGTTATATGCACCATTCATTAAACAGAAGTTGAGGTCAGGTTTTTGCAATAGTCATCAGTTGGCAATATTTTCAATAGGTTGTAAATTATAATGCTTTCTGTTCTTTCACACAGCCCATTTTGTCCCTTGACTTGATAAGCCTAGTCTTTCATTCTCATTACAATCCTGTGTCATGTGATAATTGTTTTGCTGTCTCTACTTTGGTAGGCCAACCAACCAACCTAAATTCCATGACAATTTTACTGTCAAGCAGTGACAATTTTGTGTAATATAATTTTATCTCGGATGTAAATTCACTGTGATTCAGATTTTACAGGCCAGACAACCCAAAATGTTTATATTTTAATTGGTTGGAAATTTGAGGTCAGATGAACAAGTAGTTCTTTAATAGCAGAAGTGAAGCTGAAAGTCGCATGATTTATATTCCATCTCAAGATGCCCATTCATGTTGATATCTGTCAAGAAGGCTGTATGTAACTCCAGCTATATTACAGAGAAACAATCAGAACTGTGCAAATGGTCCATGGCTTACATGTACATGTACAGGCTAAGTCACGGCCAGCAATGTGCCAAAGTACCAGCCAAATTATCATTTCCAAACTATAAACTTCCAAACTGCCAATGATAATGTTGTGGGGTTAATTTTTGTTTTTCAGAATTGAATAGATGTGAGTTGAGCAACATCAGACGTTCATCTCTTCTGACCATTGATGACTACCTGTCTGTCAGTCTGTCAGTCAGTTGGCCAGCCAGTGCAGTCCTACAAGCCAACTGAATGTGAAACCCAACTGAGTGGTTTGGAACTATAGCCTGATGAACAAGCCAGTCAATGCCTGACTGTCAGCCAGTACATGTAAGTGACTTTGCCTGACAGTGATCATTGCATATGATTTGATCTGATGCCTCATTTTCTCAAGATCTTTGCAGCACTTTTGAGAGCCCCAGTGGGAGGGC